>RJWT010004070.1:0-34495 GCA_004365215.1 Cuniculus paca
TATATTTATTTGCTGTTTGTATTTCTTCATCTGAGAAGTATGTGTTCATCTCAGATGCCCATATTTGGATTGAGTCTTTAAATTTGGGAGGATTTTTTTCAGTTCTTTATGTTTTCGATAGTAATCTTTTATCTGAGGTACAGCTTATAAACATTTTCTCCCATATTGTGGGTTGTCTCTTCACTCCATTGGTGGTTTCTCTAGCTGTGCAAAACCTTTTAATAAGATAAGATTCCAGATGTTGATTCTTTGTGATAGCTCCTGTGTAATTGGGGTTTCATTCATAAAGTCTTTGCCTACACCAATGTCTTCAAGAGTTTTACCTACTCTATCTTCCAGCATATTTATTGTTTCTGTTGTAATATTTAGATCTTTGATCCATTCCAAATTTAGTTTAGTGTATTGTGAAAGATATGGGTCCAACATTAATCTTCAGTATGTGTGGTGCCAATTTTTCCAGCACCATTTATTAAAGAAGCTATCTTCCTTCCAGTGAATGTGTTTGGCACTTTTGTCAAAGATAAGGTGGCCTAGTGTATCTGGAGTTGTTTTTTGCACCTTAATCTGTTCCATTGATCTTCAGGTCTGTTTCTTTGCCAGTACCATGCTGTTTTTACCACAGTAGCTTTATAGTATAATTTCAAGTCAGGGATTGTAATGTCTCCTGTCTTGCCTTTGCTGCCCAGGATTGCTTTTGCTGTTCTAGTTCTCTTCCAGTTCCAGATGAATTTAAGGATTGTTTTCTCTAACTCTGTGAGATAAGCTATTGGAATTTTGATTGGGATTGCACTGAATCTCTATAACAGTTTTGGAAGTATGGTCATTTTCACTATATTGGTTCTTCCTAGCCAACAGCACGGGATATCTTTCCATTTTCTAACATCTTCAATCTCCTTTTTCAGAGTACTGTATTTTTCAATGTAGAGGTCTTTTACATCCTTCATTAGAATGATTCCTAGGTATTTCATTTTTTTGGATGCTATTGTGAAAGGTGTTGTTTCCCTGATTTCTCTCTCAGTGAATTTGTTATTCACATATAGGAAGGCCACTGATTTTTTAGTGTTGACTTTGTATCCAACTATGCTCCTGAATTTGTTTATTAAATCTACTGTTTTTTTAATGGAATTTTTCGGGTCTTCTATATAGAGTATCGTGTCATCTGCAAATAACGATAACTTCTTCCTTTCCTATCTTTATTACTTTTATTTCTTTCACTTGTCTAATTGCTCTGGCTAAAGTTTCCAGGACTATGTTGAATAAGAGTGAGGACAGTGAATATCCTTGTCTTGTTCCTGATTTTAGAGTGAAAGCTTTCAGTTTTTGTTCATTTAGTATGATGGTGGCTGTTGGTTTTTCATAGATGACTTTTTTCATATTGAGATAAAGACCATCTATTCCAATTGTATGGAGGGTTTTTATCACTAATGGATGTTGGACTTTGTCAAATGCTTTTTGAGATGATAATGTGATCTTTGTCTTTGGTTTCATTAATATGGTGTATTACATATATTGATTTGCATATGTTGAGCATCCTTGCATCCCTGGGATGAATCCTACTTGGTTATGGTGTATATTCTTCTTGATGATTTGCTGCATTCTGTTTGCCAGTATTCTATTAAGGATTTTTGCATCAATGTTCATGAGGGAGATTAACTAGTAGTTTTCTTTTATGGTTGGATTGTTCTCTGGTTTTGGAATCAGGGTAATGCTTGCTTCCAAGAATGATTTGGAAGTACTGCTTCCCTTTCAATTTCTTTGAAGAGTTTCAGCATTAGTGGCTTTAGTTCTTCTCTAAATTTCTTGTAGAATTCAGTAGTGAATCCATCATGGTCTGGGTTTTTATTTGTTGGTAAATTTTTAATTACATTTTCAATTTCATTGGCTGATATTGGGTTATTTAGAATTTTAATATCTTCCTGATTTAGTTTTGGTGACTCAGTTGTATCTAGGAATTTGTCCGTTTCTTTTGTGTTTTCCATCTTATTAGAATACAAGTTTTCAAAGTGGGTAGAGATGTTCTTCTGGATTTCTACAGGGTCTGTTGTGATTTCACCATTTTCATTCCTAATTGTGTGGATTTGAGTCTTTTCTTTCCTTTTTTTGATAAGGTTGGATAAGGGTTTGTTGATTTTATTTAATCTTTCATAGAACCAACTCTCTAATTCATTGATTCTTTGTATTTTAAAAAAAATTTTTAGTCTCAAGTGCATTAATTTCTTCTCTGATCTTAATAATTTCCTCCCTCGTATGGGCTTTTGACTTAGCCTGCTCTTCTCTTTCAAGAAGTTGGAGGTTCACCATTAATTTGTTTATATGTGCTTGCTGTGTTTTGTTTATATGGGTATTTACTGCTGTAAATTTTCTTCTTAGGACTGCTTTCACTGTCCTATAAGTTATAGTATGTTGTATTGTCATTATCATTCAACTGTAAAAACTGTCTAATTTCTTCTTTAATTTCATTTGTGACCAATTGGTTGTTCAGGAGGGTGCTATTTAACTTCCACATGTTTATGAAGTTCATTTGGTTTCTTTTATCATGGATTTCTAATTTCAATACACTGTTGTCTGGTAGTATGCATGGGGTAATTTCAATTCCTTTGTATTTATTTAAGCATGTTCTATGTGGTTTATTTTGGTGAACGTCCCATGTGTAGCTGAGAAGAATGTGTATTATGATGTTGTGGAGTGAAACACTCTATAAACATCTACTAAGTCCATTGTTCAAAAGTTTGGTTCAATTCTAATATTTCGTTATTGATTTTTTGTCTAGTTGGTTTGTCTTTTGCATTAGGACTTATTTGACTTTTCATGTCCATTAGTATTTGTTTTATATAGTTGGGTGCACTAGTATTTGTTGCATATATATTTATGATTGTTTTCTCTTCCTCTTGGATTATTCCTTTTATGAGGATATAGTGACCTTCTTTATCTCTCTTAATCAGTCTTGGCTTGAAATTCACTTTGTCTGCAAATAGAACAGCTACCTGCTTTTTTCTGGGTTCCTGTCACATGGAGTATTGTTTTCCATTCCTTGACTTTCAGTCTATGAATTTCTTGTGGAATTAAATGTGTTTCTTGTATGCAGCATATTGTTGGATCTTGCTTCTTAATTCATTCTACCAGTCTGTGTCTTTTGATTGGTTAAGACCATTAACATTGATGGTTATAATTGTCATGTATGGACTTATCCTTGTCATGTTATTTTCCTGTCATTTGCTCCTCCTTTTTTTTCCCCTTTCCTGTAATTGTTTGCCTTGCCTGGTGAATTCCTTCTGTTGGGGTTCATGGAGCTGTAGTCCTTATTATCTCTTTCTAGAATGTCCTTCCAAACATTTGAAGCGCTGGCTTGGTGGTTATAAATTTCCTCAGATGTTCTTTGTCATGGAAGTATCTTATTTCTCCATCAGTTTTGAAAGATAGTTTTGCAGGGTACATCAATCTGGATTGAAATTTATTTTCCTTTAGTGCTTGGAATACTTTGCTCTAAGCTCTACTTAACTTGAGACTTTGTGCTGAGAAGTCAGCTGTGATTCTGATGTGTTCTCCTTTATAGGTGATTTGTTTCTTTTCCCTAACAGATTTTAAGATTCTATTCTTATGTTGAATTTCTGGAATCTTGACTATGATATGCTTGGCTGTAGATTCCTCCCCTCCCCCCATGATGGGTAACTGAAGTCTTACATGCCTCACTTATCTATATGTCAAATTCTTTTTCTCTACCATGGAAGTTTTCTGTCATCATGTTTGTGAACATTTTTAAATATCATTTGTAGTATCTCCTCCTTTTTACATTGAGTCTGATCCACGTTAAATTATTCTTTTTTGTCTCATCTAGCAGCTACTGGATTGATTGTTCATGGCCCTTTGCTATTTTTCAGAAATTTTTCTTTTCCCAGTCACTAACTGCAAGCTTACCTTCAGTATCTGAGATGCTGTCCTCATGTTGGCCTTATCTACTTCAATTACTTTCAGTGGAATTTATATTCTCTGGATATCTGCTTGATTCTGATTTATGGATTCCATTTCTTCCCTGTGCTGAGCTTCCATATTTTTCTTAAGTTCTACTTTTTTGTTTGTATCTGCTTTACCATCGCTAAGCATGGTCTTTATTTTGGACACCATCTCTGTGGTTATCTGAAAGATTATTTCTGTTTTCATTTTTTCCACAGCCTCATTCAATTGCTTTGTTACCACCTCAGAGAGGCCTGGTGGGAGGCTTTCAGGTTGTCTCACCTCATTGCCTCCTGGATTTGCCTTTGGTAAACTGGATGCCTGGGTTTGAATTTTGTTTAAGTGTGTCTTCTCATTTTCTTTTTTTTTTTTCTTTTTTCTTTTCTTTAGTTTCATTCATGGGGAGATGCTTATAAATTGCCTATTTTGGGTTGCTTTATTGCTAGTATTTAGGACCCTTAGGTGATGACTACTTCTGTGAGGTATCTTCCAGGTGTAGCTGGTTTTTGGGTTTTGAGTCTCTTGGAAAATCTTACCTCTTCAGTTTGTTGGAGATGAGAAGTTATTGTTTGTTTCACCCAGTCCATGATTCTTTGGCACTGTGCCACAGTATTTTCTGTGACCCTTAGTGACTCTCAGCCTTGAAATACTAGGTACAGCTGTGTAGAACCATTATGTCAATTTTGGCTATAGTGGTACCAATAGCATCAAACACAGCCTAGAAAATGACAAACTGAGCTAACCCTTAATTCTACATGAACTAGATTTATGGTTATGTAGCAAAATCTAAAACAAACCAGAAAATTATATGTAGTATACGGGTCCTTGATATGTCAATTTTACCCTATGGAGTTAAAATTTAAAATAGGTCAAGGAGAAAATAGTGAATTGGAAGAAGGAGGAGGAGGAGGAGAAGGAGAAGAAGTGGAAGAGATTAGAAGTAAAGTTGGAGGACAAAAAGGGGGATCAAAGTAACTTTGGGAAACTGGTGTAGAAGACTGGAGGGAAAGAGTGAAGGAAGATATGAAAAGAACAGAGCAGAACCACAACCACAGACAGGCTAGAAACCATGTTCACACTTAAATAAGAACAAAATCAAACAATGAAGGAGAAAGAAAAAGAAAACAAAACAAAAACTAAAAATCAAAAACAAACATGAGAGAGGAAATAGAAGAAAGAAAAGAAAAGAAGCCAGGCATGGTGGTTCACGCCTGTAATCCCAGCACTCAGGAGGCTGAGACAGGAGGATTGTTGTGAGTTCAAGACCAGCCTGGGCTACAAAGTGAGCTCAAGGCCAGCCTGAACAGCATAGTGAGACCCTGTCTCAAAAAGACAAGGGCTGGGGATTTAGCTCAGAGTCCTAAGCGCCTGCCTGGCAAGCATGAGGTCATGAGTTCAATCTCTGGTGCTGCAAAAAAAAAAAAAAAAAAAAGAAAAGAAAGAAAGAAAGAAAACAAAAGAAACAAAAAGAAGTCTACTTCCAATTTTGTCTAGGTTTGTCCTTGCTTTCACTGGCAGACAACCTATGGAGACAAAGTCTGGACCCCTGATAATCTATCCCAGCAAGCCAGCAGTAGCTTTGTAGCAGGGTATCCCACTAAACTTAAATAAAAGAAATTCTCCTAAAAGTCCCCATTAACTGATTATTAAATCTTAGGTATTTTACATAAGTGTGGTTGTAGCCAATACATACACGCAGTGGTTCCTGAGCCAGGAATCAAGAACAGGCCTTTACTCGTTTAATTCTCACAACAACCCTAGAAGAAACTGGAGTATATGGCTGTATTGTTAGTAAGTAGCAGAACTAAGCTTGGAATCCAAGCAATCTGGATCCAGAGTCTATGCTCTAATATCCAAATCTTCTTCTCATGGGAGACACAGAGTCTTTAAATTGTTACAGCAATTCCAAAGAGGAGTATTCACGTTCCATTTTGCAGTTGAGGAAAAAGAAAAAAATAAGATTCCTATGGGACTAATAAGTGCAAAAGCTATAATTTGAGCCTACTTTCTGACTCCAAATAAGGATCATACTCATATTCCTACAATATCATTCCTCTTTTTAAATCCACATTAAGCAAAGAATGCCAAGTCCTTTCCAGAGTCAGTAAGTTTCTAGCTCCCTTAGTCTGGTGCAGGCCAGAGAAGAGTCCAAATCAGTCAAAACAGCAATGTCTTCTCTCAGTTATCAACATCTAAGAAATGTAAACAATTGCAGAGTTCTAGGAGAAGAAGAAAGAGATATGTAGAAGGCTGCTCCCTCGAGCCCAACCCCACTTAGTATATAATTCACTGGAGCTGTGTTTCTTTTCCATTCTACTAGGGTTTCTAGGCAAAGAGAGTATTAACAAGAAGGAAAGTAAGAGCAATCTCTACTTCAAATTTCTCTTTCCTGTTGCTTTTATTCATTCATGAGTTCAAACTCTTCTTCATTAATCTCTTCATTCAGCCAAATATTATTTAATATGTAGGCATAGTGTTAGATTTTAGAGATACAGTGGTGAGTAGAACTCTACTAGTACTTATATTTTAGTAAGGAAGACAGTAAATCAGTTAGCAAATAAGATACAACATAACAAATGTGAGAATGTTGCAATGAGAAGAATTACACAGGTGAAGGAGAGTTTCCAGAATCAAGTGGTAGTAGCTAGTGATGTAGGTTAGCGGGAAGACCCTTTAGAGGATGTGACCTCTGTGTTGACTCTCGGTAAGAGTGAGAGTGAGAGTCTGCTAGCCATCTTAGAGCAGAGTTCTCACCCTTGCACCAACATACATATTTAGAGTAGCCATGTGTAGTTGATGACTTTGAACTGGAGACTAAGACTACAATTTCATTTCATTTTGAAAAAATCCATTCTCAGAAAGATAAGCAAAAGAACAAATGTTATATGTAGGGGCATAAAAATTATTTCCCAATATATTTTAAATAATGCAAACACATTAAGTCTCCATACAGGACTATTCCAAGGGGATTTTCAGTTAATCATGATATTGGCTGTCCAAATCAACCCTCCACACACATAATACATACACCTAAACTTATTTATGCATTTGGAGCTTTCAGGAAGTGCACACTGAGGTAACATTTATGGAGAACAGTAGAGAAAGAAATCACCAAACACAGCGCACATTCTAAAGGTGGAAGTGAGACCTGTGTCCATTAATTCATTTATTTATTCATTAGCTATTTTCTGCATTCCTTTTATGCTTGACACTGTGTTAAATACTAAAGCCACAGCAGGAAAGTGGACACAATCTCTGGGTTTTCCAAAACTACAGTCTTGAAAGGGTAGAGAAATAGAAACTCTTCATTGAACTATAGTCAGTCTCACCTTGTCCTTAATTTGGTAGAAAAATCAGGGTTTGTGTATGTGTGTCCTAATCTCCATCACTAAGAGACGTTGCTATTCTTTATGCTACTCACTGCCTTCCTGATTCACTTGAAAACTCCTGATGCCTATTTCTACAGCAACGTAAGGCCCTAGTTGATGGTCTTACTTTCTATCTCTCAAGAGTGTGTGCTTACTATGTTGTCCTAATGAACTGGACAGACTGTAAAAACAGGTTTAGTAGTTTGATCTACCCTCATAATCCATCTCCAAGTAAGATTAAATTAATCCTAAAATCTAGTTCTTGTGGATGGTTAGTGTATGCTCATCGTACTTTCTCAGAGAGAGTTAAAAGGTGCATAGTATCTTAGAGCACTTGGAACGGAAGAGGTGACAAAGAAGACCTGGCCCAATTTTCTGGTGTCAAAGATAGGGGCAAGGTATAGAGAGTCAAGTTAGACTCACTACCTGGCCAGGGCTGAGACAATCCAACACTCTTTTCATTTTTTATGGTTCCTCCACAGTACAGTGCCAGGCCTTCTGTCCCCAACACCACTTGCCTTTCTTCTCAGACATGCTTATCATTCTGACATGTTTATCATTCTGAACAGGTCTGTAACCTCCCAATCTTCCTGTTTCTTTAGTATCTTCAATACTTTGAATATTCTGGAGCCAGTTCAGATACCATAATCATTTATAAAAATCCTAAAAGTCCCTTGTCTAACACATACCTGCTAGGTATTGGGTTCCATCATGACCTGCATTAATTCCTGTGAACTCTTCTTTGCAAAATATATAAAGCTGTAACCCTGTATGGGTTGTATAAAAAAACGTGCTCCAAAAGACTCATGTGTTCAGAGTTGGGGCTTTGGGAATTGACTAGATCACGGTGTTCTAACTTTATCCATTGAGTTCATAGCTGAATGAGCTGTTAGGAGGTCAGACCTGACTGAAGAGGTAAGTTCCTGCAGATGTGCTATAGAAGAGTATATCTTTCCTTTGTCTTTCCTACTCTCTCTTCTTCCTGGATGCTATGAGTTGAGGAATTTTTATCTGCTGTGCTCTTTTGCTATAATATTTCTGACTTACAGCCAAACAATCATGGACTAATTACCTCTGAAACAATGAGCCCCAACCAACCTTTTCTCTTTTAAGTTGCAAAACTCAGATATTTTGTCCCAGCAATGGAAGAGCTGACTAATACAAAGCCATTGACAGTCTAGTATGTTATTTTACTCCACAAGTTTCCTACTGATTAGTCAACTGAGATCCTGGTACTTGGTAAATGAGAATTTCAAAGAAATAGGGGGAAAGAACAATGTAATTTTGGAGCAGTACAAAATAATGATAATGCTCACAATCCAATTTCACAATATATGGTAAGGAATAAGATTGGGTCAGAATTGGGGCTCATGTGGCTGAAAGGTCTGGAGCTTAGAAGGAAAAGATACAAGTTTCATTGGACCTATATCATGGGGTTCATTGATGGTGTGATTCATTTTGTTTTTGTTGCAAAATGGCTGGCAAAGTCTCTGGTAAGTTCTATTTATGCATCAAATGCTAGTCATTATTTTCTATTTTAACTTTTTTCCTACCATACTAACTGGCTATGTTTCCTCTAGAAATAGAATACAGAACCAGAGAACAGAAACTAAAGTAGTCCTTCAAACATGGAACAGATTCCTAGGAGGGAAACAGCAGGGATTTGAACACTGCTATGTATTTGCTGTTGAATCTCTCTGATGAGTTTTGGGCTTAGGAGGGGCAAGAGATCATCCATTCCAGGCTTGATCTTCAGATAAGTTAAGCAAACTCTCCATTTAACAACTCAACTGTGAGACCAAAAGAGATCAAAAGAGGTCTCATAAGACCTTGGCCCTCCAAGGTCTTATGAGAAAGGTCAAGATGCCTAGATTGAAGGATGAACGGTGGGATAATGGGTCCTGGATGCAATAACTAGAATAGAGCCTGAGGCTGGATGTACATAAATTAACCTTCAGAAACAGTCTGGCCTGTAGATACCACAGGTACCACTGTGTTCATGTCATAAACAAGACAGTGGTTCATGCCATAAAAGTACGTGATGGTAAAGAGTTAAAACAGTGGGAATTTCAATTCCAGCTTTATCACCTTATAGCTGTGTTATACAGGCAGGGCAACTTCTGAAATGTGAAACTCCATTTCTTCTCTATCAAATGGAGAACATTGTGGCTACTTTGAGGATTGTTTGAGGATTAAATTAATGTAAAGTGAATGTAAAGTAATGCAAAGTGTTCAATAAAAGTGAGCTTTTATTGCAATCTAATGACAATTGTATTACCATTAATTAAATTATAATTTAATTCAATTGTGCAGAGAATGCGTCTGTGACATTTTCAAGGTCAGATAGTCAGAGAATGGCAAGAACCAGACTGAAAAATAGTTATCCAATCCTGGAACAATGCCTAAGAATGTGAAGGGGTATTAATTCTTTTCCAGTATATCTTTAGCCAAGTTCAGATGTTCTTATTAAATACAATTCATTCTTCCTTATGAAAGCTTAATCATTCTTCAAATTGCTATTCTGATCCAGATAGGTGGTATATTCACTGACCATTTTTGTTTGCTAGAAGGATTCAAAGAATTTCCCTAAATTCTGTGTCCCATAAGGAAGACAGGTCACTGGTTTAGTTATCTAGGCGACACCTGTATTCTCTGGTGAGTTTGTAACTGCTGATGGTTTTTAGTGGCCAAATAAAAAGACAGCAGCATGATTTATCAGAAGGAAGGAGCTTATTCTTTGCCTTTGACTTTGCTACTTCTCTACCCCTAAAGGATGTTGTTTTTTCTGCCTTGGATTTCAGGGCTGCTAAATAGGGGAGGCAGGGCAGGACAAGACATTGTTTATCTGTCCTTCTGCCATGATGCCTCATTGCCATAGATCTCTTAGAAAACTGGGGAATGCTTGCCCTTAGACCTACAACCCATATCCTTTTTGTGTTCTGTTGGTCTTAGCCTCAACAGAATGCAATGTGATAGTACACACAATGTTTCCTCACCTAATAACTGTATGTTTTTTGTGACAATTTCTGATTTTCTTCTGTGCTTTCCAAAGAAGATATGGTCAAATGGGTAGGTAGCCTAGGGGATCAAGGCAGTGTTGATTGTATATGGGAAAGTCAGTATCTCTATTTTGTGACCAAAGATTCCAAACATTTTACTTTAAAGCAGGAGATTAAATCTAAGTAGAGGTGAAGTAATGTATTCAAGAACACATACTAGTGATATCACATACTAGTGATATCCTCTTGTCAGATACTACTTTTTGAAATCCATGTAGAAGTATGGGAGCTATACCAGTACTTTAAATAATTTTGCTTCACAGGTTTGTAATATCAAACATATCCAAAGTGACTACTGTAAATAGACATTAGATTTCCTCAACAGTCTTTGTGTTAAAGGCCTGGTTGTTGGCCTATGATCCTATTGGGAGATGAAGTCTACTGAGAGTATGCTCTTGAAAGGAATAGTGGGACCATAGCACTTTCTTTTTCTTTCTTTTGTTCCCCATCTGCCATAAAGATGCCAAACATTCCACCCATTACATAATGTGCTAAAACAATCCCAAAGCAATGGGGACAAGAGACCATGAACTGAAACCTCTAAAACCATGAGCCATTATAAACTTTGTATCCTTGTAAATCAATCCTTTTCATTTTTTTATTACTGTGATGGAAAGTGAATTCACAGAGTCACTTACATCAAATCTTTAGAAAGTGTTGAGACTTCACAATGCAAAATGTGTTTCTGATCCATCTATGACTGCCCACCTGTTGGTCCTCCTTTTGCAGCCAACTGCAAAAACCTCCTAGGACAGCCTCCAGGAGCTTGGCAAAAGCTCAGCCCTTTGGAGTCTGAATATATATGCTGGTTATTCAGTTTACTTACAGTTGAAGGTTTTTAATTTGACATTGGACTTCTGAAGAAAAGGAAATCCCAGTGGCCTTGAGAGCTAGTGGCAAACACAAACAGTTCCTTCTGGAACCCTTCTGCATTTTATTACGTAACATATAGCATGTTCTTCCCTCATCCCTCCACACCTCCACACCCTCCAAAAACTGTTCTTTCCCACTGAATCTCTAATTCCACATATGGATTTCAAAAATGATGCATTCCATGTGTTTCTGACGGATTTATACTTAACCCTTCAGAAAATTATTGTGTAAGTCCAACTAAAGTCTAAGCAGACTTGTGAATCTGCTCTCCTACCTCCACCCTTCCTAGCCATTTAAAACAGGAAGTCCAGTGTTGCCAAGACCACATTAAATAACAGGCCCAGAGTTTCCAAGCCTGTTTCCAGAATGGTCAGTCCATTTGCATCATCTTGCTCCCATGTGAGTTTTGCTTCCACTCACTCACATGAAATTATGAAGACAGTGCCACACAGCTCAGGCAGCTGATCATTCTGAGCCACCTCAAGCAGGGTACCATTAATTCAGAGACTCTGGGGAGGAATTGTGCACATTTATTGTCTGCTGCCTCTCACTCCAACTTCTCTGTCAGTGCTGTTCAGCTGTGTTTCTGTGAAAACAAGGGCGCCAGAAAAGGAGAAAAACACTGTTTATGAGTCTGCCTAGATTGGTGAGTCATAGCATTTCAATAGCCCTGAGATACACACAGCTGACTACTTATGCAAATTTCAGACATTGTGTTTGAACAAAAGGTTACACAGTGACATAACCTGGAGCTTTTATTACTAATGAGGCACTTATTTCCATTTGAATGCAGAAGTGTGTATTTTTTCTTTTTATGGTTTCTCATAATTGTGTCTAATAATGCAAAAATAACATTGAATCTTTATCTCCAGGAGATGTAGGCATCAGACAGATTTCATGTCATTCCAAGCATTGGGAGAATGCGACGCGGTTCAGATTTCTCCATGTTAATAGTATGGTTAGAAGATGCTAAGCCCCAGGTGCATCTTTGGAAGGAGAAATTCCATTAACTTTCTTCACTTCTGAGAGCTGCCTGTTCTTTAGGCATGTTTTAAAAATTAATAATATAATAACAAGAAACATAAAAGAAAATGATTAAAAATAGCCATGTTAGGCTTTATTATCAATTGAGTAAGGCAAACTTGGCACAGATTAATAGCAGCTTTCTGTCTGCTGGAGTGGTTTTATTTTGGTTTGATACAGAATGTTGGAACTACTGAAAGGAAGACTTTCTTAACATGATCTATATTCTATAGGTTGGCCATAGTGAATTTGGTTTTAATGAATAAACAAAATGTGAAACAACTGAGTATATACATGTGTAGATAAATGACTAAACTATAGAATGAAAACTGGAGTAGGCACCAATATATTTATTTACACACACACACATACACACACACACTTAATTTGAGTTAGCCACTGTAAAAGATTCAGAGAGAAGAGAATAGATCAAATTAGAAACAGAATTTAGTATAAACCTGGCTTTCACCCTTCAAATCTCAATTTAGCTTTTCAATCTTATGCCTTCGAGATATGTAGACTTTGGACAATTGGGAACCAATCTCTCATATGCAAAACTCTTGGGAAGGTAAGAGATTTTAAAGAGCATTAAAAGAAATAAAAAAATAGCATGTTTCAGGTAGTGATGATGCAAGTCACAATGAACATTTGCAAAGAGGCTCTGACCCCAACCAACAGCAGGAAGATAACAGGTTGTATGTGGTTTGGTAGGTTTGTGATAAAATTTTGGGGTATTCTCCAAAAATGCCAGCGAGTTGAAAGTCTTCAGTGCACATTTCCTGGGCATTCCTCCTCCATCATCAGCTGGTAACCCTAGTCGTCTAGTTTTCTTCTCAGCACCCCCTTTCAACTCTGAAGAAGGCTCCAGTTTAGATTTTATGAGCATTCCAGCACCCTCTACCCAGACGCCACACCCAAACATGACTCCAAGAGCCTTAGCCTAGTAGGAAATAGGAAAAAGAAGCTGCTTTCTCAGTCTTTGGCTTGTCGTCTTAAATATAGGCACTGTGATAGTTAATTTTGTGTGTCAAATAGACTGGGCCACACCATGTCTACTCTGAGGTATTTGGTCAAACGCTATTCTGGGTGGTGAGGGTGGTTTGGGCTAAGATTGGCGTTGAAATTGGTAGATTCAATAAAGCACATTGCCCTTCCCAGGGTGGGTATGGGGCTCATGCAACCAGTTGAAGACCTGACTAAACAGAAAGGCTGAATAAGAAATAATTCTTTCTCTGAGTGCCTTTGATCTTTTTCCTGCCCTCAGACTCAAACTGAAGCATCAACTTTTAGGTCTCCAGCCTGGGGCCTTCAGTTGGAAACATATGCCATGAGCTCTCCTGGGTCTCCAGCCTGCTGACTGCATATGTTGGGACTTGTCAGCCTTCATAAATGTGGAAAGCAGTTCTTTATAGTAGATCTCTTTCTTTAAACACACATAGACACAAACACGCACGGACTTGTACAGGCTAACGGTTTTGTTTTCCTAAAGAACTCTGACTAATATGGGTGCCCAAATAACAAAATGAGAAGCATATGATCTCTTTGATTCAAAAATTTGGAGCCCATATATGTTAGTTGTAGAAAAACGAGTCCTTCCCTACAGTCCTGACGATTCAGCAGCCCTCTCCAATGTGAAGATAAGAAGCAGAGTCACGGAAACCTGACACATTGGGAAAAGATTCTCAGAACAACCCCCACGTTTTTCCTCACAGGAGACCCTCCACAGAGAAATCTCTTCTTCTAAGCCTTTCACACGGTGTCACGTCAATGTTTCCAAGCAGGCAGAATAATGAGAATTAAACAGGCAGCCAGCTGCCCAAGGCAGAGGCGTCTGGGAGCAGCCCTGGCTGCCTTAGCAGAAACCCCACCCTGGCCCTGGCAGAGGTGGGTCCATAGGGCAGTTGGCCCTTTAGTTCGTGACAGCAGAGTTGAGCACTCACTGCCTTCAGTTGATTTTACTAAAAGGACGCATACCTATGTCCGGCCAGGGGAATTGCACAGTAGCTGCTGATAAGACATCAGTTAACTGTCATGGAATGATTTGATTTCCAGAAAGAAAGAAGACAAGAAGTAGGAAAGGAAAAAGGGAGGGAAGGAAGGAAGGAAGAAGAAAAGAAAGGAGAGAGGAAAGGAGATTTTGCTTACAAATGTATGAACACACATACACCAATCTTTCAAATATATTTAAAGTGTGTTTCTAAAAGTTTAGTTAAAATGAGAAATCCTTGACTGTGATACTTAAACAAATATCACTCACATTTGTTGATTCCAGCATAGGCATGCAAATTACCAGGCCCACCCCTTAACTAATTTCTTAATTATTTGCTCTTTCTAATTTTAAAATTTTAACATAGAAACATCAGTTTGGCAACCAAATAGGGAAGCACACATTTCATTGAGAGAGGCTAATGTAATATGGTATCTTTAGCAATCTCTTCCTTGCCCATTTAACTCTGCTTCTAAGTACAATTACGGTTTCTCCAGTTTCCCAGTATTCTGTCTCCCCAGTCCTTCATTCCAGAATTAATCCAAAAAGGAGACATCCTTTCTGTGGCAACCTAAACCCACTTTCCACTAGGGCCTTGTACTACAACTGTCAATAGGACATTTGGTGACCACCAGCTTGGAGACCCCAGCTGTGGCAAAGCCCACTGTCTCCATGGTTTTTAAAATGCTTGTATTTCCCACAATATTCCTAACACCTGATTAAGCTCCAGCGCAACAGAAAGAGCATCAGGGCTGAAAATGACCTGCTATGATACTTTCTCTAAATTCTTTACCCTAATCTCCTTTATTGGGGACAATCTAAGAGGCAAAAGATCACAGGATTGATTTTTATCAGTCTGTGCGAGCTGGCAAGTCTCAAAGTTAGGACTAGAAACCCCATCCACTGGTTCTCAGCCCCTCCTTTTACTATAATGCTAAATATATGTGTCTGTGCCCCCCATACTGTCCCAAGGAAATGGGCCAAGGCCAGGGGTTAAATGGATGAAGGATTAGTGCTGAGACTGGTGGTTTTAAAACTCTGGGTGAGAGATTTATTTTGATCCCTCTCTCGCAAGCTTATTAGAGTCGTCTCAGTTTTCAGGGTGAAGAAGTTCTGGGAACAAAGGACTGAAAAATCACAAAGGACTCAGCCATGCCTTTCTGCAAGGGGTTCTGGGTAGGCAGGGTCCAGCCTGGGGAAGCATGCCGACCCTGAGACCCATGCAGTGTGGCAAACAACTGTTAGGATCCTGCATTTAGCTCACAGCAACATTTCCAAGAAATGAAACTGGATCAGAAGAAATGAGTTTGTAAGCTTAAGGGAAATTTAATAGCCAGCTCTCCTTTCTGTTCCACCTTTACTAGGCTTTCCTAGAGATTTGTGCTGGCAACGAGACTCAGATAATTTCCCCTCCCACTGAGAGTGGGCAAGGAAGGTAATTTTGAGTACAGGCAAATCGTGCCAATTAGTGAAATGGTGTTGAATCCAGAGCTTGTAGTTAATCTGCTTGCCCAGTTCCTTTGAGCCTGGCAATTTCTTCTCTCTTTGTTAATATTTTTTGAAATTGGTAGAGATAATTCCACTAGCCAGGCACTGTACATATTCAAGCAATATATTTTCTCCTTCCCCAATACACCTGTACACACACACACACACACACACACTTGTGCATGCGCACCCTGTGTTTGGAATTGGAAGAGGTTGAAGGGGGCAAATAACTCTCCTGTGGCCAAGTGGACAAGTGAACCTGGGAGGGACCCTCAGCCATTGTCAGGCATCGTTTATCCCATCTTCTTTTCCTGGACTTCTCTGCACTGATTCAGGGATATCTCTAATTACTGGTATAACTTAGTAAGACAACTCATTCCCTGAGCTTTTCTTTTTGTTTGTATTGCTTTAATTGTTGGTTGTTATCTGTTCTATTTTTAAACCAGAGAATCTATAAAACAGATGTTGGGGCCTGGGGTACAAAGTTAACCCCGACGGGTGATGTTAGTTTGAGTGAAAAGCAGGTACTTCCCTGGATCCTCCCCTGCCTGGACATTTCTGAGCTCAAAAGTTAGAAGCACCCTTCACAATACAAGAGTGAAATAAAGGGTCCAGACCTCATCTCTG
This sequence comes from Cuniculus paca, assembly GCA_004365215.1. NCBI lineage: Eukaryota > Metazoa > Chordata > Mammalia > Rodentia > Cuniculidae > Cuniculus > Cuniculus paca. The sequence goes on from RJWT010004070.1 coordinate 16,377, forward strand.
TGCCTCTGCTTGTCTCTCTTCGCCTTTCCGTTTCTCTCCTAATAGGATTGGACAGCCCATCGCAGCCCCTGCTTTGCCCTCTAGACAGTCGGGTCTCCTGTGAACCCTTGCACTCTGTCCATCCAGCTTGACAATCATCATCCAGACTGTGGGATCTCAGTGCACTGCTCTCACAGCCTCTGCCACTTGCTCCGGCAGTACCACTATCATACCTAACCGTTAGGCAAGCACTAAAGTGTGGGAAGTCTCACTCTAACCCTTTCCTCAAGCAAGGAGCTCATCTCCAGTCTGGAGCTCATTTGGTTCCTATCAATTCACAGAAGATTCCTGGGTACGACTACATGCTTCTTCCTCCCCCATCCCTGCCAGACTGCACCTTCAGCCGTGCTCACTCTAGCTGTTTATCTATTTCCAGTCCAGCCAAATGTGTCCTTACCAATGAACCAAGTGATCTCTATTTATTTTCTTTCTTTTTCTGGCTTTTAATTAAATCTATCCTTGCTAGCAGGAAGAGTGTATCCAGGTCTACACCACTGGCCCAGAGTTCTTTACTTTGCTTTTCCATTTGCTTCTGGACTGTGACATGAAAGCAAGGATTATATCAGTTATTTATTTTCTGACCCTGATCACCTGACACTTGAGAGGGATTATTCCTGAGATTCTAGAAGAATAGGAACTACCAACAGAAAATGGAGACAGTGGCCCCTTGAGAAAGAGAATGAGTTCAATGTGGCATAGGCCATGGGAGGTGATGGAGACTTATTCAAGCGGACAGGTGAACTTGCCATGGGATACTGTTGATGAGTCCAGTACTGCAGTGAGGGGCAACAAAGTGAAGATGGGGAAAATCAATGCAATATTATTCAGCTTTAAAAAAGGAAGTTCTGACATATGCTACAATGTGGATGAAACTTGAAGACACTATGTCAAGTGAGATAAGACAATCACCAAAGGACATATATGATTCTATTTACATGAAGTACCTAAGGACTTAGTGAAGGAGGAATGGAAAGTTCCTCTTTAGAGTTTCTGCTTGAGTCAATGCAGAAGTTCTGAGGACCTAACAATCCTTAATGACACTGAACTATACTCTTAAAATGATTAAAATCAGGCCTGTGTATATTTTTAACACAGTAATAAAAAAGAAATGCCTATCACATGGTAAAAATGTATTAGTTCTCTTCCCTTTGCATTAAGAATAAGTTTCTCCTTAGACTTCTAGTCTATCTTAAAGTAAGAATCAATGGAGAACAGGCCGAAAGTAAGGAATGAGTATGTGTGGATAGGGATTTGGTCATGATAAAGCATTTTGGCTTTGTTCTTCTTTCTTTGAACTTCTAACTCAGTACATGATTTTCCCCAAAATTTTTCAGAAATTGGAAGCCTAAGGCATTTTGTTTCAAGGTGTGTTCTTACACAAAACTAAAACATTACAAAACTAGAACTAAAAGTATTGCCAGTCCAGTCTGAAAATTATTCTTTATTGATCTGTTCTACCAAAGTTTTATCCGGAGAAAAGTTTAATCCATCAACCTGCTTTCCTCTTGGGCACTGGTGATAAATTACATTGGGTAAAAGGCAAATGACCCAAAGAAAAAGCCAGAGAGCAAATATTTACTGATCAATGTATTAAAAATTGCAGACAATTCCTAACTAACTGGAGTAAACATTCATTAAAGTTTATGGTGTGCTCCACACTGGTCTTTGCTTAGTATTCCTTTTAATGATCAGGACAACCCAACATAGAGGGACTATTTTGTGTACTCTCTACAAGTAAAAAATGTAAAGCCCAGGAAACTAAAGAATTTTGTTTGAAATAGTAACTAATGAGCCAGGGATTTAGCTCAGTGGCCTAAGAGCCTGCCTGGCAAGCACAAGGTCATGAGTTCAATCCCTGGTGCTGCAAAAATAATAATAATAATAATAATAACTAATGAACAAAAGGGTGGTGCTAGAAGCTGAACCCAGGAACCTCCACACTACACAACTTCCTGCTGTCTCCAGATACATTCATTGTCTGTTTAGAACAATGCCTATGAATCCTCTAGACCATAAGCTCTGTAAAGTTATAACTCATAGCTAAAAGAGTTCTCTAAAAGTGTTCACTGAATCATGGCATATTATTCATTATTATTGCACTTGTGTTATGGACTGTAGTGTATATAGGCATACGAAAGACTGGTCTTAGTGGCACAAACTGAAACAGGAGCTTTTACCCTTGGATAGGGATCTGTCTGTGTAATGAAGACAAAACTAGATCTTTAGACCCTAGCAATGTCTGTGCACCACCTAAAGCACCACCTTAGAAGTTTGTTGGGATTTATATGAAGGAGGATGAACTACTTTATCAGCTCACTGCTGGGGACATTTCCTCACAACCCCCCATTCCCACCCCATCTCAACCTTGAAATCACATGGAATTTTTTTCTTTTCTTCCTGGCCTCCCTGTATGTGCTCAGCTAAAGCCTAAAAGCTCTTTCTCTCCAAAGGGTAGGAACAATTAAGAGCCATAACTCAGTTCAGATAATGAGAAGATCTGAATTTTTGCTTTAACTGCCAATACCGATGATTTATACCAACACAGGGAGAATTCTTGTCTCATAAGTGTCTCATTTTCCACTCTGAAAATTGGAATTTTAACATAAACTGCTATTAATCCAAAATCTAACCAACCAGAGAATTCATTACCAAAATGTTTTTTAAATCAGCAGTCAGGAAGACTGATCAGTCATTAGAAGACCCAAGAGCAAGCCAAGTGTGGGGTGCTAAGAAATATTATGATTGCCTGATTTCGTAGCTGATTTTTAAAATATTAAACAAAAGAAAATTCCTGTTGTTCCAGGGGAATGGGGCAGCAGCAGGAGTCTGATGTGAAGAAAACACAGGAAAAAAAAAATGAAGCAACCCTAGGAGTAAGGAAAGTATTAATGTGAAAGAAAAGAAAAATAAAGGGAGAAACAAGGTTTATAGCAGCAAATTGAAGAAAATGGAGTGGAAATTAAGAAACTGCAGACAGAAGAATCAACAATAATAATCTAAATGTTCAATAGGCAAATGAGAGCTGGATAATATATTATGATACAAAGCACATGCATTCTAAATTATGTATAATGGAAAGCAAAGAACAGCAGCTTAAGTGGGAAAGATAGACTCTACATGAGTGTGAATCTCAGTGTATATTCAACAGGGTGGAAATAGCAGAGCTCTGATGATAGACTCTGCTGGTATTTTATCTCTGGTCAGTGGCATTAAGACTCAGATAGAAATAGTCATTGGGTGGGCCCTCATTTTGAAATTGTCATGGGATGATGCAATGGGTTTGAGGCTGATCATAAAAGCTTGAGCCCAACTCTGCCTCATTTTAGTTGTGTGATCTTTGACAAGTTATTTAACTTCAGAGTCAATGGCTTAGTTTGTAAAATCACTGTAACAATACCTACCTCACTGGTGTTGTTGTGAAAGCCAAGTCACAAAATATATGAAAAATATTTCATTTTAATGGTGGCACCAGGGGCATTCAAGGAAATGGCAACTCTATCAGGCTAAGGGTTCTCATGTACTTAACTTAGCTGTTGTCAAACTGTGTTCAATACACATAGCTTTCAGTTACTGATCAGTGTGTCCCTGGTATTTGACACAAGCAAAAGATTTACGTTAGGGAAAGCAATAGACTGACTGGCCATGTGTGATCTTTGAAGAATATTTTAAAATTGGAATAAGTGTATTACATGCAAAATACATTGAATGAAAAAATATTTAGACTAGAAACTATAGAAAAAGCTCCTGAATTTTTTAGAAATATAATTGCAAAACATGGCCTGCCTCCAAAACAATTTGAAATGCAGATAAAAACAGTATGTTTTGGTGATACTTGCTGAAATCTAGTCAATGAATTTCACATGAACACTCTGTCTTGTCTTAATGCTGTGGGCTCAATAAGATATCACTGCCAGGGTGTGAAAAGGGTAAGTACTCAGGAACTGTTTAGTACACATGAACTTGTTGCTTGCAAAAGCAACTATAAACTATACCTCATTATCAAAGACATGACATAGTTTTCCTGATTTGTTTTACAATGAATTTTTATTTCCAGTGATTCTCAGTGAAATTATAATTTTATTTTATTTTATTTTTTTTTCCGGCACCAGGGATTGAACTCACGACCTTGCGCTTGCGGGGCAGGTGCTTAGACCGCTGAGCTAGATCCCCAGCCCTTGAAATTATAATTTTAAAACATAGGTTTGAGTCAAGCAGAATGCAATGTAAAATTTACGATGGAAAGTAAAATTCATATCTGTAAATACTTTTTTCATCCTCCTACTTTCAGTAATGTATATCATTGATCCATACTCAGATATTATTCAAACTATGTAATTTCTGATTATAGAAAATATAGCATAGGAAAGTCAATCAATTAGAAGACTTTTAATTTTGGTTTAACACAGAGTAGGTAATTTTAAAACATTTTTGAAACTGGAAATTTTTTAGAAGGAACATAGAAATTTGGTATTATTTTTCACAGTGTGTTCTAGTAAAGAATTTGAAGACTTTCGTCTTTTGACAAATTCCTAAAGTGAATTCAATTAATGAAGTAATTTCAAATGAAGAAAAGGTTAGTGGAGCATGTTTTCACAAATTTTTTCCTATTTTTTCTGAGCAGTCAGCACAACTACAAGCTAATTTTCTATGATAATGTATTAGTTTTAAAATAGATTTTATTTGCACTACATTAGCAAAGATAAAGCAAATAAAACTATGCACCTTTTCGAGTTACATTTTATATGGAAGCCAGTTTACCAGATACTTCCAGCTGGGAAAGGTTATTAATCTAATTTCCGACCTGCTCTTTGAAAGTCCAAAGCTGAGTGCGTACATATATGCTTGAATATTTCCCTCATGTAAAATATATTGCATTGTAAATATGGTAGGACCTGTACTTTACTAGATAGCACTTTCTGACTTCAGTGGGGATTAACAAATAAATTATTTTTAATTGAAGTTTAGTTTTATGTCATGAAATATTCTTATCTGCCTGACTTGAAATATTATCATCAGAAGTGAAAATTCATAATGAAAAAAGTAAAATAAAATTCCTTTGCTAATTCATTAATTATATTGTTCTTTGTAAAACAACAGGGAAATTCATACCGAACTTATGAGAGCTCTGAGGTAATTACACTTTCCAATTAGGAGAGCTTTTTTTTTTGAGTCTTTGACATTAGAATATTTAAAAATAACTTTTCAGTTTAGAGCCAGGTTATTATATTCTGTTTATAATGGATTGCTTTGTATCTGTTTCTATGTTGCTTTGAAGGCTCCTAGGGAAGTTTTTAGCATATATCATGTATTTTTTCTTTACTGCATCTGACTTATCCTGACTCTTGCCCTCCATGTATCTGGGTTACTTCTTCTAAAGAGTATGTCTTAGGCTTTTCTTTAGATGGTCTTTGAAATATGAGAGGAATAAAATACTGGAAATCATGTCTATTCAGAGAGAGAGATAGACAGACAAAGTCAATCTGATTTCCCAATATTTTAGTCTTTTGGTTAACAATTACTAAGGATCAATTACATGCCTCACATAGTTCATACAGAATTTAGAAATCATTTAGAAAAGTTAACCACAACCTAATCCCTCATGGGTTAGAGCTGGATTCCAGTGCCTGCATGCCCCTCACCGAATTTTCCATTCCCTTACAGTCCTAGCAGAGTCCTTGGTCTCCCCCATTCTCATCTCCAGTCTCACAGGATTGCAGATTATTTATGCAGCTGAGTCAAGATGCTGAGTTCAGCACTGCAAAACAGCAAGGAGAGAATCTGAGCACAAGGGGCTGCTTTGCTGACAGTTTTATAAGCTTAAGTAAATGGCAACAGCTCCTTCCTCTTTTCTTTGTGCGGCTCCCATTTTGTGGTGCTGCAGGCTCGAAAGCAGTTGCCCTGTGGTTCCACTCTGTGACATTCACTGAAGGACGTACCCAAATGACTGAAAATGTTTGGGAAAGCCACCATCACCATATATTGGATCACATCAGAGCTACTTCAACACCAGCTCGGGGGGGGGGGCCATATTTAAATAAAGGCTGGAGGATAAGCCTGGAGTTCCTGTTATTTTTCTTCTCTTTAAACATCAGTGACTCCAAGGAAAGAAGTGTCCAATTTCATACCATAATAGAAACAGAGGTAAAGGTGTGATGCAGAATCTTGGAGAGGCAAATATTTCCCATCTTTGCTCACAATCAACTTAGAATAACATGCACTGATGTGTGCATGCTCATAGACATGCACACACATGTACACACATGCACAGTTTGATTCTCTCAAATTGTAAATTTCAACACATGGAAGTTAATTCCATTGAAAGGACACATCCATTCAGTTATGCACGTTACCTTGTAAATTCTGCAGACTACAGAGCCCACTGGTAGGCACCCATCTGCCATGAAGCTGTCAGCACCCAATACAGATGCCCACACAACCATTTCCATGACCCTGGCCCAGGGCCACTGCGCCATGTACTAACAGGACACAACTTATCCCAAGTGCTGTACTAAGCACTCTAACACCATTATCTCACTGAAGCAACATGAGGAAATCCAAACAATTTCTGTGAGTAGACATTTTTCGTGGCAAACATTGTAGTTTAGAAACATTTAATAATGCCAAATTCTAGGCAGTGACAGAAGTCGACTTAAGCCCGTATCTCTCAGCTCAAACACTTTTTGTTACCCTTAGCTATTGCCATAATGATGCAACATAAAAAGCCCCCAAACACACTGGCTCAAAACAAGAGTGATTTATGCTTGCATACATGTGAGCTGGAGGGTCAAGGCTGAGTGCGGTTGGAGGTATCTCTTCTCCTTGGTCCTTGTGATGCTCATCCTTTTCCTAGAACTGGTGAACTGGCAGAGGACTCCTGATTATGATGGAAGATATACAAATACATAGTTGGAAATGCACAAATACTTGGTCTAGCCTGGGAACTGATGCCCCTTTGCTGTCTCCTCACTCTACTGAGTGAAACATCACATGACCAAACATAGAGCCCTAGAAGAGGAAAATACACTTTACTCCTTTTATAGCAAGGATTGCAAAACTACTAGGCAAGGGGCATGAATAGGGAAGGGTACATAATTGAGGCCTGCAGGCAACATACCTCCTCATACTCTTGGCCGCTTGAATTCTTCTTGGAAGGTAGAAATTTCTGGGAACTTTGTAAGTTCATTCTAGTGCATATTAATGTGAGGAAGAGGTGGGCAACATGACTTAGTAGTTAAAAACATCAGCTTTGGTTTTAACATCAGAAATTTATCTTCCTGAATCCCAGCTGTCACCCTTGACCAAGTTCTTTAACCTTGACCAAGTTCTTTGACTCTCTTAAGTCTTATTTTTCTAACTTATTATAAATGCTACCTGTTCAGCATGGTGGAGTTAATGCTTCTGCTGTCTTAGAATTTTCAGCTCTGCAGGAGATTGATTTCATAGGTATTCTTTAACAACTATCTATGTCATGCAGTTGAGTGAAGTCATTTTTGTCTGGAAGGATAAGCAAACAACAGCTCCTAAGCCTGGCTCTTTTCTACTAGGAGGCAGAGGTAAATAAACCCAGGTGCTGCTTCTTCACCTGATCCAAACCTGCTGTAGGTAAGGTGTGCTCATCCTATCTGGGCATTGGAACCTGGCTTTGTTCCCCAATGCTTCAGTAGAGGCTCTAAGACATTCTGTGGCAATAGTGCATACTTGGCTGGACCTTGCCCCTCCCGCTCCACAGAAGGATAGCTATAGTCCACATCTGGCTAGCATGGCCAGAAAAGAGAATAGCAGTGAGCTTCTCAGTTCACCATCTAGTCTTCCTTTAAGGCCCTAATCTAGAACCTAGAGCAGCGGTTATGTACACGGGTCTAGGTTTAAGTCCCAGTTCTGGTATTAAGTCTCTGACCTAGCACAAGTTACTTCATCTTCATGCTTCAATTTACCCATCAATAAAATGCAGAAAGCCCCAGATAAGTCACTGAGCTGACCATTCCCCCTTTGAGTACATCATGTGCTTCCCTGGAGCTGCTTGCAAAACACCCCTGAGAAAAGATACGACATTGACTCAGTGACCTTGCTGGTGCTGGCTGGGTTCCCTCCCCTCTGTAGTCTGTTTCCTGGTCATTGTCCAACATTTCCAGTGGACATCTGCTGAGGTGTGTTCTCTTCTTCTGGCAGAATTCCTCTATAATTAAGTACACTTCCACCCCTGGGGGAAGAGAGAGGGCCACAGTGTACCCATACTTCTGCTAGATTAGCTGAGTATCCTGTGTACAGCAGACACACAATGATTATTAAGGGGCTGAATGAATGATCAAAGGGATCGTCAATCAATTGGGAATGAATTCATATTACTAAGAGAACGCAACAGTGAGCATGTGCTTAACTCAGAGGGATTAATCACAGTTGTAAGATTTCTGGTGAGCTGGTAATAAGGTCGGGGGGCTGGCTAACAGAGACCACACTGAGGTGGCATTGAGCAGGCTTTAGAATCAATCAACTGGCTTTCTATATTAATTTATGAGTCTGTCCTAGGCATAAGTGACTTGCCTGATGAGCCAACAGCTGGCATGCAGAAACAGAACTCTCCATGCCAATGGTTATGTACTGGCCTGTGATCCCATGACATCTCTGAAGGCAAGATAACACTGCACACTGCAACTGAGGAAACCGACTCACTCAGAATTCAATGGCAGTAACTGCCAACCTTAGAGATAAAACAGACCCCTCTCATTAAGCAAAGATTTACTTCTTGGAATGTCTTTCATACATTTTCACAAGGCCTTGCTCACTTTCTCTTCCTTTTGCCTTACCTATTCCTTGCAATTTCCTGTAAAACCCTGATGTGGTGTACTCAATAAATAGTGGCTAGTTCGGAGAAGTTGGCTTCTGAGCCACAAGAGCTCCGATCTTCCTAGACCTCTATATACTTTATTACTTTTGTCTATTGTATTTTATCCTTCTCTGTACACTTGCCCAGACGATTAGGAGACTGACCAGCTCTGGATAGGAGCTTTTGGGCATTCACACCATGCTTCCCAACCCTGAAGAAGCATCCCACTCACCTGGGAAACTCAAAGAATGCAGGGCCTGGGCCTTCACTGACTCTGGATTCTGAGCCTCTGGATTCTCAAGTGAGCTGAGTGATGATTTTTGTCTTTTAAAAAATTCTGTCACTTGAAACAACATGGATGAATTCAGAAGCTATTATGCCAGTAAAATAAGCCAGGTACAGAAAGAGAAACACTACATGGTCTCAATTACATGTGAAATCAAAAAAGATAGCACTCAGAGGTAAAGCATTAAATGGTGGGTCCAAGAATCCACGGAGCGATGGGGATACTGCACAGTGATGATGACAGTACATCAAATGGTAGAGACTTTAAGGTAAGTGGAGTAAGTTTTTAAGATCAATTTTACAGCATAATGAATATAATTATCAATAATATAATGCTGCCAGGTGTGGTACACACCTGTAATCCCAGAATTTAGGAGACTGAGGCAGAAAGTTTGTCTTGAGTTTGAAGCCAACCAGGGCTCCATAAGCAAGATTAAAGACAGCCCACACTACACAGTGAGAAACTGTCTCAAAAAAAGAAATGATGATAATATAGTGTGTATTTCTAAGTTGCTAAGAGTAGATTTTAAATGTTTGTACCACAAAAAAATAAGTATTTGACATGATGGTTCTATTAATTAGCTTGAATTATTCATTTCATTATTTATGCCACATTGCATCCCATAATATATACAAGCTTTGTCAATTAAAAATAAAAAAAATTAAAAGAACAGAGTTCTGGTTAGACCACTGTTTCGGTGTGCAGAAGAGACACCCCATCAACATAGTGACTCAGGAGCTCATCCGTCTCTATGTGGATAAGTAGGGAAGGGTCAAGGGAGGCTGACCCTCATTCATCAGTTCCTAATCAGAGAGCAATAAAATGAGGGGCAAAGCAGTGGAACCAGGATCAAGGGATCCTTAGTTCAATGACATCTGAGAAAGAAAGCAAACTTACGAACATCTGGGAACAAATGTGCCTTGATGGTATCACAAGCTGGCCTGATGCTTCTAGCTAAGCTACATGCCCTCCTGTTGGACAGAAATAATCCAAAAGCATTCACTCAGGCTGGGTCACATTGACTATCACATACCTCATCTTTTGCTGAATGAGTGACTGCTCTGCTTTTATCAAGCCCAGCATTATCTTTGCTCTAGACTGTCCTCCATGGACATAAGATTTGTGGAAGTACTCACCTGTAGAACTGCCCCTGCTCTCTGGAAACACCCAACCTAAAACAAAGCTCTGTTTCCTGGGCTTCTCCCCACCTCATTCAAGGAAAGCCCAAATCCTGCATGAGATTCTGTCATCTATCAATTCTCTATTACAGGGCATTGGCAAGATGCATTAACAAAAGGGTAATTATTTATTAATGGTTACTAGAAACCTGGGGTTTCCCCACATGATTTTAAAACATGCAAGACCATTTATTTTAAGTGGTTTCCAGACTTTGATAGATTGAGTATTCTTTCATGCTGGCAAAGGCATCAATGCAGTGATGCTAGCTAGAGTAACTATAGAAACTATCCTATCCTGCTACTGCCTTTTAACATCTCTGAACAATCATCCCCATGAAAGAATCATCAAGGGGATAGAAAAACCATCTGGTCTCCATAGCTAGAACACTTAAACAACTTGTAAAGGGGAAGAAATTAAACCTCACAACAAAAATCTGGCAGATGATAAACACAAGATTTTCAAATTTTACAGCCAATTGCTATAGACCAAGATCAACGTGCCACAAAGTACACTGTACAGCAGAACCCAGGGCCCCCCGCTGGAATGAAAAGACAAGCAAAAAAAAAAAAAAAAGGAAAGGAAAGGGAAGGACTGAGGCTGATTACAGCTACTACCCTAAACTCACTATTAGTAAGAAAATTATTTTCTTTACAAATGATGGGAAATTCGACGCAGAATGTTGCAAGACAAAGCATTTCCTTGGCATAGGCAGCTCAGCTGCAGGCAGAATGTAATGACAACCCCATGAGAAAAATCTGTTCTTCTGGAATGCCCAAGTCAATTCTGTAGATCAGAAGTCAGGGCCAAGCCGAAGATGATTTCAACCTAAGCCCTGAAGTGAAATAAGCTAAATTTCAAAACAACTCACAGTTCTTCAAGCCCAATCAAGACCTTCTGAAATATTTCTACTTGCTCTGTCTGTTTTTGTTCCCCTCTTTGGTAGTCTTGGGCAGCTCTCAGCTCAGAGTTTGACTCAACAAACACAACATCCTGGGACAAGCCAGGCTCAAGTGTTGTTTTTCATGGGTGTCACACATGTGCACAATCATCTTGGCCACTGGCCTCCTCTGAAACCCGAACTGAAACTGCTAAGATCTTGGTTGGATCATCACATTGTTGCCAAGTCATTTTCCATGTCATTTCCATCTGCCTCTCTGCAACAACCATCAGGAGAGCTTAAAACATGAAATAACAATCACTTTATGAAATACCATTTTAATTTTTTTCAATTCTTCTAAATGCCGTGTGTGTGTGTGTGTGTGTGTGTGTGTGTGTGTGTGTGTGACCTTCTCGCCAAAAGTACAATAGGGAGAAGCACTCTCTCCATGTACCTCCTAAATCCATCATCCAAGGGTAACTATTAGTAGTTTTGCATGAATCTATTTATGCTCATCAAAATTCACTTATTTTTTTAACTAAAATTGTATCATATCTTAAATCATGTTCTGCAACTTGCTATTTTATTTTACAGTTATTATGAATGTCCCTGTAGCTCATTAATTGCAGGGATATTTTCTTCTTATCACAGGTTGCACACTCACTTGAATGAAGATGTCTTCATTTATGTATTTATTACTGAATTCCTTCAAATGACAGTGTATTGTAAAATGTTTTTGAATATAAAAAAAAATACAATGCGCTAGTAGACAGGTAACTACTCTTTTATCTCCAAGACTTTCAGACAAGTGTGGGTGAATCTGTACCTCAGAATCTTCTTTTCCCACACATAACCCAGGGAGTACCCTCTAGTTAAGAGGCTGGGCTAGTGTGCAGATTTTCATGAGATGGCAACTCTACCCTCTTGTTGCAAATACAAGAATTAGAGACTTTTTAAATTTTTATTTTTTACTGTACGTGTTTGCAGTATATGTTTGCAACCTTTGTGGGGAGTTGGCACATGTACATAATGCATTTTAATTCCTTTTTCCATTCCTTTCCCATCACTTAATTTCCTTTGCATTTGAGAAAGACCTGTCTTCCTACTTCCTGTTATCTATCTTTTATTTTGCTCTTTATTTAAAATTTGACTTTTTCTTATAAGAGAAACCATGTAATATTTAAGCTTGTGTGTCTGACTTACTTCACTTAATGTGATTATCTCAAGGTACATCCATTTTCCTGCATGAAAAAACGTTCAACAATGCTGGTTATTAGAGAAATGCAAATTAAAACAACACTGAGAGTCTGTCTTTATCAAGAAAGACTGGCCATCATTAAGAAATCAAGTAATAAGTGCGGACAAGACTGTGGGGAAAAAAGAATCCTTTTGCACTGTTGGTGGGAATGCAAACTAGTCCAGCCGCTTTGGAAATCAGTATGGGGATTCCTTAAAAAACTAACAAAAAATTCTATTTGAACCAGCTATTCCTCTTTTAAGTTCTTACCCAAAGAGATAAAAATACCATATTATGTGATATATACACACATGTTTATAGCAGCACAATCTATAATAGCTCAATCTTGGAAGTGATCCATGTGTACATCAACAAATGAACGGATAAAGAAAATGTGGTATTTACACACAATGAAGTACTACTCTGCCACAAAGAAAGATAGACGTTTTTAAAACTCTTTCCTGTCTTTCATCTTCATATTAAGCACCAAGTGCTAGGATTTTTGTTTTTCAACATTTTGCGTGAAATCCACTCTTTTTCCTATCTCTTTTTCCAATTCAGTGAAAGAATCTGAATTGCTACAGAGTAATCAGAGTTACTCAGTTATCTGAGTTACTGCAACATCCTACAAGTCAGTCTGTTTACTCCTTTCTTGCCTGCCTTTTATCCAGCCACTTGTCCATATTTATAATGTTAAATTCACATACATTACCCTCTACTGAAATCCTTCCCAACAGTCTCATTGTCCACAGCATAATGTAAACACTTCTCAAAGTTCAAGTTCCTCAGGTCTCCAGCTTTTCTCCTGAGTCTCCCCATCTGCCTCTTTCTACCCTGCAGCTCATGGTACCGGAACGTGTACCAAACAACTCTCAGCATCATTTTCACTCTTACCTTTCAACCTCTGCAGCTGCCTTGCCCTGAGCATGGATAAATTTGCTATATCTTTGCTCTGGACTCCAACTTTACATGGAATCCGTTCAAATACCTATTTCGTTCTCTGAGAAGTCTTTTCTGATCTCCTTTTTCTTGCTCAAGTTCAAGTTAGAACCTCACTCCATCAGTCTGTATCTCCCCCATCGTTTATTACATTCTTAATAGGTGTGTACTAACTTACCCATTCATCCTGCAGGCGGCCACTCTTGGAAAGCCCTTTTCACAGGACACTCTGGTCCCCTAGAAATATCCATAAGTACAAACTTTTCCTTCTCATGAGAGTAGCAGACTTCATTATTGTCCTGATAGTTGATCAGTCTTACATTTGGCAGAAGATATATATAGCTTTTCCCTGAGATAAAGTGTCATCTACCCCATGAAACCTCACAACAAAACTTTCCTATGAAAAGTTCATCCTCATTTTAAAATTATGCTTCTTTTGGGGTCAGGGATTTAGCTCAGTGGTGTAAGCACCTGCCTGGCAAATATGAGGTTGTGAGTTCAATCCACGGTACCAAAAAAAAAATTATTCTTTCTTCTTCTCATGGCTGTTTTTAAGGCTTCTGTCAGAGACATAATATGGAGATGCCAGTCCTATAAAAGGTAAAGAGTTGAGAATGAATGCAATTGAGTGATCTTTTTGCCCTTGAGTAGTATCCTTCTGAACCAAACTCTCATTGGAAGAGTCACCTGATTGGTTCTATTTGGGATACCACCCTTGTCAAGCAGAACAGGCCCATTCTAAGGTTCAAAACTATTTGGACCAAAGCAAACCAACTAATAAACACAAATATATAAAACATAACAGAGAACTAAAGTCACATTGACTTAACACCTACAAGTTGGTTCACAATGAACTTTGATAGAAATAAAGGGATCATAAATCTCTTTGGTCCCTGCAACTTAGAGTCCTGAAGGAAGGGTCCTATTGTTGCTTTGATTCTTGATTGGGGCAGATCTCAGGAGAAACTTTCACCACAAACTCTATAAATTGAGGTCTCTGTCTGTCTTGTTCATCACAAAACTCCACCACATAACACAGTGACAGTGCAAGACATAGTGCAGGCTCTTGGAAAATACTGCAGGAATGGAGGAAGAACTGAATGAGAAGAGATCATAAAAACCTTTCAGGGAAGAAGTTGTCTCCTCTTTCTTCCCACAAACAACACACACCTTAGCAATTCATAACTAGGAACTACTCTGGATCATTTTTCTTTCCTTTTTTTTCTTTTTTTGAGACGATCTTGCCACGTAGTTCAGGCTGGCCTCAAACTCACAGCAATCCTCCTGCCTCAGCCTCCCAAATGCTGAGGTTACAGGTGTGCACCACCACAGTTGGCTGTCCTTTCTGAAGTAGCAGAAAGTATTAAAAAGAGTGGGCCAATTGTTGATTTCCTATTGCCTGGTTTCGAAGGCCTGTAGTGCTTTCATTCTTTTGTTATGACTGGTTTTATGCTATTTTGTTTTGTTTGAGTTTATTGTGTGTGAAGATATGAACAACTACTTGAAGAAAACAAGAAACACTATGGTAGTCGCTGTTGATTTCCTACTGTCTTGTTTTGGAGTCCTCTATTGCTTGCATTGTTCTGTTCTGATCTTCTTTGTTCTGTTTTATTTTGTTTTGTTTTGTTTTGTTTTATTCTCTTTAAGATAAAAAAAAAGAGTTGGTCAGAAAGTAAAGGAAGAGATAGGAGAATGTGGCGCAGCAGAGATGAGATCTGGGGTTTGGAGGTAGGGCATCACTGTGTATCACTGATAGAAGGTAGAGGGGAAGGATATCTCCCAGCTTCCTGGTGGAGAATACAAGGGAGGAAAAATCACGAGCTGAATGGTAGTCATTCAGACACAAAGCAACTGTGTAAGGATGAGGGAAATATGCTATGGTAGTCAAACACTCAGGCAGTTATTTCAGTTCTACTTTGACATTGAATATCATGAGAGACGCCACAACATTATAGGAAAGCTACAGCTAAAGAGCTGCACCAGCACACTTAGTTCCAAATCGCAGATCTCTCTCCAGACCAGTGTGCCCTGCCAGTGTCCCACTCACACCTCTTGGTAAACAGGACACAGCCCAGTTAATAAAGACTTGGATCAGTGTTTTCCATATTGTGTTTCACAGAGCATTAGTGCCTTGTGCTATTCCAGGAAAATAATGGTCCTCTGTTGAGACAAGTAACAAAATGCGGTACATCTTGCTTTCCTCTTTGGAAAAAAATCATGTAAATTAAAAATTCATTTAGCTCTTAAAAAGGAAGGAAATTGTGACACACTATGACATAGATGAACCTGGAGGATATTATGGTAAGTGAAATAAACCAGAAACAAAAAGACAAATAGTTTATGATCTCACTTGTCTGTGGTCCCTAGAATACTCAAATTCATGGAGACAGAAAATATGTAGACTGGTGCTTGCCAGGGGCTAGTGGTAAGGAGAGGGAATGGGTGTCATTGCTAAATGAAGACAAATTTTCAGCTTGGGATAATGCAAAAGTTCTGCAGATGGATGGTAGTGATGGTGAGCTTGACTAAAACTCCTGAACTATACATTTAAAAATTGGTTAAGATGGCCAATTTTATGTGTATTTTACCACTATTAAAATAACCCACAAATAACCCATTCAGAACCACTCCTGTCTCTCAGAAGCTATTCCTATTCCCCATTCCCCATTCCTATTCTTCAATAAATTTTCCTACTCTTAAAAAAATTAGACCCTAATATTAACCTGGAGTTACTCTAAATTTTTACACATGAGACAGACACCTTTTTAAAATTATTCCAGGGCCAGGGATATGGCTCAGTGGCACAGTGCCTGCTTGACAAATGCTAGGTCATGAGTTCAATTCCCAGCACACCCACAAAAAAAATCTAAACTATCATTCCCCACTCCCAACTGCTATTCCAATGGGATATGTCATGTAGCCAATAGCTTGAATGTGCAATTCTAAGCTTCAGGCCCTAGGTGCAGGGTGCAGGCAGGTAGACACCAAAGGCCACAGACAGCCAAGTTGAGGCTCTTTTGAGCTATGGTAAGCCTAAGAAAATGGACTTACAGCCCCTGTCTATACTCCATGCACTATGGTTTAAATGTCCACAACAAAACGTGTTGAAGTTTGATCCTCATTTTGGGGTATAGAGAGATGGGATCAGGTTGGCCTTTAAGAGAAAATTAGGTGACAAGAACACCTCCAGTCATGCATTTATAGGTTTTCTTAAGGATGGTCCTGTTACAAAAGCCATTCCGGCTGGGCCTCAGTATTCTGCAGAATCCCCACCAGCAAGAAAGTTTTCACCATATGGAGCCACGAGACTTTAGACATCCCAGCCTCCAGAACTACAGGCTGAGTAAACCACCTTTCTTCATAAATTATCCAGTGTACGGTGTTCAGTTATAAGAACAAGAAACAGAGTAAGATGTCACCAGATTATTATGCTGATTTGAGAACAGACCATAGTCCATAGGGAGGCAGCTGCCTGGATCACAGAGAAAAAGTTCCAAGGTCCAATTATTGCACCCCGATCTCTAGAGACGCTGTTGCTGGCTCCTCTGAGGTTTCTGCCCTCCTTTTTTTCCCCTCTGAACTGGTTTCTAACTCAGAAAAAGATCACTTGCTATATTACAATATCCTTGGCCAAATGTTGCCCTTACTCAAAGGAAAGAAAAAGTGTCTTCTTTGTGTCGCACACAGGGTCCCACATTCACGATTGCATTAGGACTAATTTTTATCAAAAAGCTTGAACCATATGAAATCTCCAAATTTGACTCTTTGACCTACAAAATTTGCAGTATCAAATGGTGTCACCTAAATTGGTATATGCTGGAGGAAATGTCATCTTACAGCACACACTTTTCAATCCAAATCTCCTCTTTTAAACTTCAGCCATGACCTTGTTTTCAACCACAAATCTCCCCTCACACTTCACCACCAACCATCCCCTCCCTCCCACTTCCCTCTAACAGTGATCACTTGGAAATTAAGTGAAGTACAAGGCAGGCATAGGAACCATAAGCCTTTCAGGCCTGATGCTCCCTAGGTACTTCTTCATGAACTAGATCTATTGTACCACATGCTCTGGTCCCAACAATGTCTTATCTTTCTTCCTTTAAAATACCTACTATTACACACACACACACACACACACACACACACACACACCTACCTATCTTCATCCCAAGTGTCCTCTACAGTGCTCAAGTCACCTGCTATATACTCCTTTTCCTAGTCTCCTATACTCCTCTCCCTTCTTCTTGTTCTAATTCCACATTAGAATTATTCAATGTTGGCACAATGCTTCCCTCTTCTAGTGCTTCACTATACCTGCTGTAAAGTAAATATCTCCTTACTTCCAACCTGAATCCCTAAAGAGATGTTCTTCATATTTCTGAACTACTTTCACCTGTGTGTTTTCCAGAACACCTTACTCTTGTTTCCAATATCAGCAAGATTTTGCTTGTACACATGAATGGAAATAAAGAATTTTTTATTAACTATCTTATGCTGACTATAGATGTTTTTAGGACACTCTTGTAGGTGCCTTTATTTCATGTCTGTTCATGTATACAGTTTTCCTATCCCATTTGAAAAAGTTTTTGGAGCAATATAGACATACATATATGAAGTGGGATAAAAATATGGTGACTATTTAAATTTTAAAAATGTTCTTACAGCCGGGCATGGTGGCTCACGCCTGTAATCCCAGCACTCGGGAGGCTGAGACAGGAGGATCGTTCTGAGTTCG
>RJWT010004071.1:0-14066 GCA_004365215.1 Cuniculus paca
CTTTCATAGTGCTGGGAATCAAACCCAGGATTTCACATATACTAATTATATTGAGTTACATCTCCAGCCTGTTTAAGACATTTTTTTAAAATAAAAGTAGCTAAAGGGCTGGGGATCTAGCTCAGTGGTCTAAGTGCCTGCCTGGCAAGTGCAAGGTCGTGAGTTCAATCCCTGGTGCCGCAAAAAAAGTAGCCAGTATTAAAATTTGAGTATTTCACATTAAAAGCCTATCAGGGGACCAGGGATATAGCTCAGTGGCATAAACACCTGCCTGACAAGCACAAGGTCATGAATTTGATTCTCTGTACCTCCCCAAAGGCTGGGGATACAGCTCAGTGGCACAGCGCCTGCATGGCAAGCGCAAGGTCCTGATTCTCCATACCGAAAAATAAAAACATATCAATACCGGAGTGTGGTGGCACTCGGCTGTAATCCCAGCATTCTGAAATTACTTTCTGAGGCAAGATCACAAGTTTGAGCCCAGCCCAGGCAGCTAAGTGACTAAGACCCTGTCTCAAAAAGGCAGGGAGCAGGTTGTAGCTCAGTGTGAAGATCCCCAGGTTAACCCTCAGTTGGAGGGTGATCAAGTTGGGGACAGTGATTCATGCCAACGATCCCAGCTGCACAGAAGGGTGAGGCTGTAAAACTGCAAATTTAAGACCAGCGTCAATGTCTGGTGTGGTGGCGCACACCTGTAACCCCAGCATTCAGGAGGTTGAGGCAGGAGAGTCTCTCTGAGTTTGAGGCCAGCCGAGGCTACATAAATGAATTCAAGGCCAGCCTGAACTACATAGTGAGGTTCAAAACAAAACACACAAAAAGGACCAGAGCAGGCAACATACCAAAACCCACCACTCATAAAACCAAAAATGACGTCAGATTTCTGGTTCTTGCCCACATCGGACCTGCATCCCCATGTGACAGTTGTCTGGGACTGTGAAGTGGTTGTGAGGCTTCCTTTACAAACTCTGGTTTGCCACAGTCCCCTTCGTCCCTGTTGCCTGGCACACCATTTTTCTTCTTCCTTTTTTTTTTAAGACAAGAGTCTTGGTTGAGTTTGCAGTGATCCTCCTGCCTCAGCCTGCCAAGTGCTGAGATTATAGGCGTGCACCACCACGCATGGCCAACTTTCTTCACTCATCTAGATCACCTGTGGCCTTTAGTACACCTGCCCCCAGAGGCAATGAACAAAAGCAGACTGAACCCAGGGCCACCTCAGGCTGGGTATGGAGCTGCACCTTTAACACACTATTTTTTTTCTTTTTGTGGGGATTGAACTGGGGGAGCGCTACTACTGAGCTACACCCCCAGCTAGAGTCTCGATAAATTGTTCAGGCTGGCCTTGAACCTTTGACCCTTCTGCCTCAACCACCTGTGTAGTGGAGATGGAGAGCACGCACTGCGAGCCAGGCTTAACCCAGTTTTGGTAACATGTAGGAGGGGGGAAGGGGAGGAGAAATGAAGATGGTACCTTGTTTCCAGCCAGAGCCCAGATAGACTGCAGTGGGTGCAAGCAAGGAAGCCGGCTCATTTCTCAGCAGCCAGGCGTGGTGGTGCTTCCCTGTAATCCCGGCACTTGGGAGGCTGAGGCAGGAGAATCACAGCAAGTTTGAGGCCAGCCTGGGCTACATAGTGAGCTCAAGGCCAGCCTGAACTGAACTACACGGTGACATCCCGTCTCAAAACAAAACAAATCCCCAAACAGAAAGCTACATTGCCACATTTCCCAGAAACACAGCAGACAGATTCCGGAGTACTGAGGACGTTGTCCAGGAGCCTGCAGCACGGGGCCATCGAATGCGTGTGAGGCTTTCGCCTCGCTTAATTTGTGTGTAAAGTGACTATCATCAGAGACCAAACGAGCAGGCGTGTCAGGCTGGCCGAGGCCCGGCTCCATCTCCCTCCCTCCCTCCGCGGTTCCTGGAAGAGGCGAGCGGAGCGCCGAGATGAACACGGGCGGGGCCGACCTCGCTAGCCTGGCTGCTCCCTGGCTCTTTCGCAAAGCGGAGAGAAGGGAGAGAGATGGGGCAGGCAGGAGCGGATGAGGACTAGGGACTGTCTGCTTTTCTCTACTCAGAAAGGACGGCTAGCTCTGGGAATAAAACAAACTACGCAGAGCGCCGTCCCCTGCGTGCGGGGCAGCACTGCCACCTAGAGGGGCTGTGGGGCAACAGCATTCTTGCAGCCAGGGTAGGGCGCGTGCAAAACGCTGGAGACCAAGGAAGGGCTGGGGGCTCCTGATCAGCCTCGCAGGCACCGCGGAGGGCAGGTGAGGCTGGTTGGGAGCCCTCTTGCTTCCTTCCACAAATTCGGTAGGATCTGAGAATCTCCAAAGGCAGGTCACTTGTCTTTACTCAGCTCAGAACCTTCCAACGGCTTCTCACTTGACCTAAAGCAAAAGTTGGAAGTCACCGCGAGGGCTTCTGAGGTCCTCTAAGACACTCCCTGCCATCCACTTGCTGCTCTCTGCTTCTTATCTCTGCTTTCCACACATTTATCAAGCGCACTTCCTGTGTGAATCAGCTTTTTGTCATTGGGACAAATACCTGCACTAGCCAGGCGTTGGTGGCCACACCTGGAATCCCGGTACTCAGCGGCCGAGGCAAGAGGATCCCATGCCATTTTATTTTATTTTATTTTATTCTATTTTTTATTTTATTAGATTTTATTTTATTTTATTTTATTTTTATTAGATTTTATTTATTTATTTTTTAAATTCTGAGGCAAGGACTCACTGAGTACATTTCAATTGCCCAGTTAAACTTGGGATCTCCGTGCCTCAATGCCTGGAGTATTGGGATTACAGGTTTATGCCACCGTGGCCAGCAAGGGCAGAGACTTTTGTCTGTCTTGTGTATTGCTGTGTCTAGAGCAATTACAACACTAGCCAGCCGCTAGTCGTAATGACTTAACAAACATACTGAATGCATGAATGAGTGAATGAACCAAAACAGAGCATTTTGTCCAACCACCCTCCTAGTCCAGAGGAAAAAACAGGACCAAGAAGGAAGGTGACGTCTCCAAGATCATGCAGGATGTCGGGACCAGATCCGGGACCAAGACCCGATCCTGACGACCCCAAGCCAGCGGATGGCATGTATCCTGCCTACTGGCAGCTAACACATTCATTTTTCACAGACTGTAATCAACCCCCAAGACTAAATGTATTACTTCTAGGATGATTTGTATTTTCTTTTTTTTTTTTTTTTTTTTTTTTTGGCGGCACAGGGGATTGAACTCATGACCTCGTGCTTGCCAGGCGGGTGCTTAGGCTACTGAGCTAAATCTCCTGCCCTTGTCTTTTTGAGACAGGGTCTCACTATGCCGTTCAGGCTGGCCTTGAGCTCACTCTGTAGCCCAGGCTGGTCTTGAACTCACAACGATCCTCCAGTCTCAGCCTCCTGAGTGCTGGGATTACAGGTGTGAGCCACCACGCCCGGCTTGATTTGTATTTTCTTAGCTAACCATTCGACAACAATTTACCCCGAGTGTCACACCCCGAGCAGGCAGCGCATTTGTTTACATAATGACTATCCCAAATGTTGCTCAGGCAGGTGTCATTTCAACCATTGGATTCTTGTTTGCACAAAATACTCTTGTATGTCTGTTTTATAGCAACAATTTTTTGGCATACTTTTTTGGCATGGTAGTGGGGATTGAAACCAGGGTCTTCTCACTGAGCTACATCTCCAATCTCTTTTGCTTTTTTTTTTTTTTTGTCTTTTTGAGACAGGTTCTTGCTATGCAGTTTGGGCTGGTCTTGAACTCACTTCATAGCCGAGGCTGGTCTCGAATTTGCAATGATCCTCCTGCCTCAGCCTCCCAAGTGCTGGGATTACAGGTGTGAGCCAACACACCTAGCTGTTCTTTTTTATGAGACAGGGTCTCAGTAGGTAGCCCAGGCTGGACTTAAACTCACAGTGATCCTCCTGCCTCTGCCTCCTGAGTGCTGGGATTACAGGCATGCGCCACCATGCCCGGCTGCATACCTTTTTATTTGGAATATTGTATTCATCTTTGATGTTTGTTTCTGGTAAAATCTAATAATATAAGTTCTGGTTCTTTTCTTTTACTAATTCACATTTATTTTATTTGTGGAAAAACAATTTATAGGGCCAGGTACAGTGGTGCACGCTTGTAATCCCAGCACTTGGGAGGCTGAGGCAGGAGAAGCCCTTCAAGTTTGAAGGCCAGCCTGAACTGCATAGTGAAATCTCAAAAAGACAAAAAAGAAAAAAAAAAAAGAAAAAGCAGCCTATAATTTTGTGCTACAATCTATAAAATTCATATCCTAAGTACATTAGATATAGTTTTTTGTTTGTTTTGCTTTTGGTACCAGGAATCCAACTCAGGACCTCAGGTTTGCCAGGCAAGTGCTGCACCACTGAGCTAAATCCCCAGCCCTAGATATAGCTTTTATACTTCTCCAGAACTCAGCAATATTCTTTTTTTTTTTTTTTTTTTGTGGTACCAGAGATTGAACTCATGATCTTATGCTTGCCAGGCAGGTGCTTAGGCTGCTGAGCTAAATCCCCAGCCCTGCGATATTCTTTTGCAATACAAAATGGTCACTCACGTGAGGCTGTGAGTTCGCTGAGACTGAACAGGAAGGAAGTGTCAAAAGACCTGCAAAAGAAAAAACTGAAAAGGGGACAAATATTAGCATATCAGACAGGAAAAGTTATGAAAGGGAAAGACAAAAAAGATGTCTCCTTATTGTCACCTATTCCTAATACACAAATTAGAGAACTTGAAGGAAGAAGCAAAACTAAAAAATTCCAATCATGGGCAATGATTATAATAGTTCTATGGGTGGTGTTGGCAGAGCTGACCAACATCTAACAAGCTATCCTGTAAACAAAATGTGGGGGAAAATATTGTCATAAAATATTTATGCATCTTTTGGACCAAGGTGGAATTCATTTGTTATTTTTTCAAAACAAAGGGATTCAAAAAGTCATTTACAATTTAGATCAGGTCTAGTAGACCAAACACTTGAAAAATACAGGATAGCAAAACACCGACCAGGATTCCCATCATCGATGTGTTCACCATTACATTTAGTGGGGAGATGTTTTGTTGAAATTATACCACTCACAGAAAAAAAGGAAAGGCCAACATGACACTGTAAAGTGTGTTTTTCAAAGAAAGACAATAATGCAAAAGAATTTGGAAAGACACTAGACGCTACACCCACAGTGTAGTTGTGTTTTGTATTGAATTAAAACCATATGCAGAAAAATTATTTAATAAATGTGATAAAACTGTTATACAAATTAATGAAAAAGTATGCAATCTTTGGTCATTCCATATTTAAATAATTGGACTGGTAAGTGGTTAAAATAACTCAGCCAGATGTGGTCATGCACGCCTGTAATCCCAGCACTCAGGAGGCTGAGGCAGGAGGATCATCATGAGTTCTAGGCCGGCCTGGACTATGTAGTGAGTTCAAGGCCAGTCTAAACTACATAGTGAGAGCCTGTCTCAGGAAACAAAATATAAACAAAAAAGTTAAGATAGCTCTACCCAAAGTATAACTCTCTGATGATAAATTTGGGGATACCAGAAACAGGTGGAAAGTTTTTTTTTGTTTTTGTTTTTGTTTTTGCAGCACCAAGGATTGAACTCATGACCTTGCACTTGCCAGGCAGGCACTTAGTCCGCTGTGCTAAATCCCCAGTCCTTGTCTTTTTTGAGACAGGGTCTCACTACGCAGTTCAGGCTGGCCTCGAGCTCACTTTGTAGCCCAGGCTGGTCTCGAACTCACGATTCTCCTGTCTCAGCCTCCCGAGTACTGGGATTACAGGTGTGCGCCACCAGGCCTGGCTACCTTGGTGGAAATTCTTAAATCACATCTTGGTCTGTGCTGCCTTGGGCTAAGACTTACCCTAGAGAACAGGCCTCAGTCACAGCCAGGCCAGGTGGCTTTCAAGGAAGGTCTGTCTCCTAGAGAATAAGAGGTCCTGTACCTACTAGGTTGTTTGTTTTTGGAGACACAGTCTCTCTACATTTTCCTGGCTGACCTCACACTCCTGGGCTTAAGCAACATCCTCCTGCCTCAGCTTCCTGAGTAGCCGGCACTAATACAGGTAGCACAGTAGTGACTGGGAGACCACGCCTCCTCCATTTGCCTGAATTTGGACCATGCTCCAGGGTCAATCCTTCTTCCCTTGTCCTAAGAGAAGCAGAAATAAGAGTAATGAAGACCCAGGAAATTGAACTTGATTAAAAGTTCATTCCTAGGGACCACAGGTCACACATTTGACTGAAACAGAGTGGATTCTGGGAGAGGGGTGGTACTAAGGTGCCCCTAAGATGACCCAGCACCCTATCGGTGGCTTCTGTCTCTCCTGTGGAGAGCCAATGAAAGGAGGGGCTCTTCTGAGAGCCAAACGCCTAGGTTATCTTCATCCTTCGTATTTCCTGGTCGCCCCAGGACCACTCTTCCCACTCGCGCCACCTTTCTGTTGGCATGGATCTGCCCTGACTGCACCTTCCCTGTTACCTCCAATGCATGTAGCTGCCTTTTCTTGGACCGTGGGGTGACACTTGCATACAAGGACCTGGTCTCTCTCGGTTTCTGTCTCTTGTCTGTCTGTCTGTCTCCCCACCCCCACCACAGGTGCTGCCATGCCTGGCTCCCAACTTAACGTTTTAAACTGAAGAAGTTCTTGCCACAAGAGTGACTGAGCGCGGCCTCTGCCACTCCCACCCCGTCCCCCAGGAGTCAAGCCCGGTCTCCAAGACAACATTGGGGGCGGCCTGTAACTCGGAGAGAGCGCTGACTGCTTTGCGTTTTTCCCCTTCGATTTGCTGTCAGGCCTGGGGAAACTCCTCCTCACCACCGAGAGGGAAGGAGGCTGAGTCACCACGCTGGCCCCCCAGGCCTCGGGACTCCACGGTGTCTGTCTGTCTGTCTGTCTGTCTGTCTCTTTCTTATTTCGGTACTGGGGAATGGAACCTCTAGAACCTTTGCACTGGGCTACATGCCTAGGCCCCTGCTTTTTTATATTTTATTTTGAGAAAGGGTCTCCCTAAATTGCCTAGGCCGGCTCAGATTGGCAGTCCTGCCGCGGTCGCCCAGAGGTCTGGCGTCTCGCCGGGGTGTGCGCCGCAGGCCCCGCGGCGGCGCTCTTCTCTCCATCCGAGCTGGTCTCCAAACTCGGAACGTCCCTACCAGTAAAGGGTTAAAGATACAAAGTTTAAGGAAAGGAAGATATTTTATTGGACGGTTTATTGGAAAGGCGGGGGGAGGAGATACATAGCTACCCAGGTCAGAATGGGGGCTCCGGAAAGATGGGGGTTCTGGGCCCTTTGTTCCCAGCTGCTCTTATCAGGGGCCAGCGCCCTTCCCCCCATCTAGGGTTTGTCACGACCTGATTGGCTCCCTGGGCTGTCAGCGAGGGATCCAGGGCCCAAGACCCCGCGCACAAATCCCTAAGCGAGCTCCCTTCGGTTTTGGCCTCACGTTTAGAATTTATGGGTTTGTTAAAAAGGGCCTGACCTACAAGATCGACTTAGCAATTAAGTAAAGGGACTCGAGTGCTAATCTAGCGACCCTAGAGTGGGAATGAATGTGTACACGTATGTGTGTATGCGTGTCTAGGCGGGAGTATTTGTTTTAGGGACTGAGTTTGCTACTCTGTAGCTCCCGCCCCATTTGATCGCCTTGGCACTTTCCCGGAGGTGGGGAGGGACAGCTAACTCTAGGCTCTTGGCTGAGCCAGGCTCTGCTTATCGGCTCTCTCCCAACTGCTCCTTCCAGCAAAGATGTAACTTTTTCTAGTCAGGATGCATCAGAAAGTTCACCAAGGCCTTCATTCCATCGTTTCCCTGTCTATCTCCCCTTTCCCTACACTGGCATTACAGAAGTGTACCACCGGTACTTGCATTTTGACTTTTATGATTTTTCCTTTCTTCTTCCTCCTCTTCCCTTTTCATGTGTGTGTGTGTGTGTGTGTGTGTGTGTACATGCACTTTCTGTTTTTACATTGTTAAATCATCAGCCCCCCTCATACTGAGCGTTTGTACTGAACATCTCCAGCCCTTCTTGTTTTTGAGACAGTCTCGCTAAAGCCTAAATTGCCTGGGTGGAACTCAAACTTGCAGTCTTCCTGCCTCAGCCTGTGAGAGTGCTGGGATTACAGACATGTACCACCATACCTGGCTTCTGTCTGGCCTTTTATGGCCTTTTCTGACCTTTAAAGGCCTTTTTCATTCACAGAATATTTAAAATTCTCCTATGTTCCTTTCTAGCATTTCTCAGGTTTCAGTACTTATGTTTAAATGGTTATCTGAAATTTATTTGTGTTGTCATGTAGTAGTAGCATTACTATATGTAGTATATATACATAGATTTTAGATGGTTAAACACCCATGCTTACAAAGATTGAAGTGTATGTACAGGCTGTATCATATGGGGGAAGTCCAACCTTTCCTATAATTATTTAAAATCAGGAACAAGACAGGATACCCTCTATCACTATGCCTGTTTAATATAGTACTCAAGGCCGGGTGTGGTGGCTCACGCCTGTAATCCCAGCACTCTGGAGGCTGAGACAGGCGGATCATTGTGAGTTTGAGACCAGCCTGGGCTACAAAGTGAGGTCAAGGCCAGCCTGAACGGCATAGTGAGACCCTGTCTCAAAAACACAAAGGCCAGGGATCTAGCTCAGCGGCCTAAGTGAGTTCAATCCCCGGTGCCGAAAAAAAAAAAAAAAAAAAAAAAGAACAGTTAGACTGGAAAAAAAAAAAGAGATATGTATAGAAAAGGAAGAAATTAAGTTATTATTTGCAGATGACATGATCCTCTGCATAGATGACCCTAAAAATTCTACCTAAAGACTCAGAATTAATGGCCAAATTTCTATGTAGCACGATACAAAATCGGCACACAAAAATCAATAGCATTCCTCTATAAGAATAACCTACTACAATGACCCACTGAGAAAGAAATTAAGAAAAAAATATCATTCATTATAGCACCAAGAAACATTAAATACAGCGGTACCTTGGTCCACAAACTTAATTCTTTCCATGATTCTAGTTGCAAACCAAGTTGGACACAAACCAAATCAAATTTCCCCATAAGGTTAGCACTGAACCTGACCATTGAATTTGATTTATTCCCATCTACTTTGGTTTGCAACTAGAATGATGGCAAGAATTAAGTTCATGAACCCCGTACTTAGGAATTAACCTGATTAAGGAAGTAAAAGACCTCTACAATTAAAACTACAGCATTAGGGCCGGGGATCTAGCTCAGTGGCCTAAGCGCCTGCCTGGCAAGTGCGAGGTCATAAGTTCAATCCCCAGTGCCACAAAAAAAAAACAAAAAACAAAACCTACAGCATTCTGAAAAAGGAAATTGAAGAAGACATCAGAAAATGGAAAGCTAGCCTCTTTTCCTGAATAGGCAAAGACAGTATAGTTAAAATGACCTTACTTCCAAAATTGATTCACAGAGGCTAAATCCCCAGCCCTGTGAGCTGGGGATTTAAATCAGTGGTTCAAATGCTTGCTTGGTAAGCATGAGGTCGTGAGTTTGATCCCCAGTACCAAAAAAAAAAAATTGATATACAGATCTAATGAAATCCCAATCAAAATACCAACATAATTCTTCACAGGACTGGATGAAATAATCCTAAAATTCACATGGAACAAGGAGAGACCCAGAATAGCAAAAGCAATCCTGGGTAACAAGAACAAAGTGGGAGGCATCACAATCCCAAACTTGAAGTTATATTACAAAACTACTGTGATAAAAACAGCATGGTAAACTGGGTGTGGTGGTGCACTTCTGTAATCCCAGCACTCAGCAGGCTGAGGCAGGAGGATCGTTGCAAGTTTGAGACCAGCCTGGGCTACAAAATGAGCCCAAGGCCAGCCTGAACTGCATAGTGAGACCTTGTCTCAAAAAGACAAAAAAAAAAAAAAAAGCATGGTACTGGCACAAAAAGAGACATGTAGGTCAATGGAGCAGAATAAAGGATATTAAAACAACCCCAAGCACATTCAGCTATTTGATTTTTGACAAACAGACCAAAAATATACACTGGAGAAAAGATAGCCTCTTTAACGAATGGTGTTGGGAAAACTGACTATCCACATGCAGAAGATTGAATCTAGACCTGTATCGCTCACTGTGTACTAAATTAAAACCAAAACGGATCAAGGAACTAAATGTTAATACCGTGTCATGCTTTGGATCTAGATGTTCCCCAAAGCCTTATGTGGTTGGTCACAGGTGGGGTTTTTCAGAGGTGGCTGGACCTAGTGTGTGTGATGCTGGGATTAAGGATGTGATTACTAAATTAGTTCACTCGTTGGTTTGGCACAGTTCTGGGGGTGGATAACGGGAAGATCACATTCACTGGGTGTGAGTGCTTTTCACCCTAAGGGCGTGTATCCTGGATAGACTATAGAGAGACAGAAAGAGGGCTGCTGTCGTCTCTCGCTGCTTTGCTACCTCACTGCTTGCTGCCTTTTGGCCTTCTATTTGGCCACGAACTATTTCTCCTCTGCCATGGCACCCTGCCTTGGAGCCAGCCAACTAGGAATCGAAACCTCTAGGAACTGTGAGCTAAACAAACCATTTTTCCTTTAACTTTGGGTGTTGGGCATTTTGTTTTAGCAACAGCAACAAAAAAATAACTATGACAAACAGAAACATTTAACCTGCTGGAAGATAAAATGGGTAAAACTCTTGAAGTCAGAGGCAAGGACTTTCTTTCTTTCTCTCTCTCTTTTTTCTTTTCTTTTCTTTTCTTCTTTTCTTTTTCTTTTCTTTTTTTTTTTTTTTTTGTCTTCTTGAGACAGGGTCTCACTATTCAATTCAGGATGGCCTTGGGCTCATTTTGTAGCCCAGGCTGGTCTCAAACTTACAACAATCTTCCTGCCTCAGCCTTCTGAGTGCTGGGATTACAGAAGTGTGCCACCACACCCAGCTATCAAGGACTGTCTTAATACAATCCCAGTTGCACAGAAAATAGTACCAAGAATCAACATATGGGATCTCGTCAAATTAGAAAACTTTTACACAGCAAAGGAAACAATCAACAGAGTGAAAAGGTATCCTACAAAGTGGGAAAAAAATTTTTTTTGCTAGCTATTCCTCGGATAGAACTAATATCTAGAATATATAAAGAACTTGAAAGAATTAGATGCTCCAAAATAAAAGACACAATCAAAAAATGGGAGTGAAATGAAGACACTTCACAGAAGTACAAATGGCCTATAAATACATAAAGAAAAGTTCAACAGTGCAGGCCTTCAGAGAAATGCAAATTAAAACAACACTGAGATTCTGTCTTACTCCAGAGAAAATGGCTATCATCAAGAAATCAACTAATAACAAATACTGGCAAGGCTGTGGGTGGGGGAAGGGAACCGTTTTATATTGATGGGAATATAAATTAGTACAACCACCATGAAAAACAGTATGGAGATTCCTCAAAAAAAACACCTAAATTTAGAAACTCTGTTTGATCCTTTTCTATCTTTCTGAAAGACTCAAAGACATCATATTACAGTGATACATGGGTAGCCTTTTTATAGCAGTACAACTCATAATAGTGAAATCTTGGAAGCAGCCTATGTGTCTATCAACAGATAAATGGATAAAGTGGTACTTACACATGATGGAGTACTACTGTGTCATAAAGAAGAAATCTTGGGTCATTTGCAGGAAATGGATATACCTTGAGATCATAATGTTAAGTGAAATAAATCAGACACACAAGCTTAAATATTGCATGGCTTTTCTTATATGAAAAATCTAAAGTATAAATAAAGAGCGTAAGCCGGGCATGGTGGGGCATGCCTGTAATCCCAGCACTCGGGAGGCTGAGACAGGAGGATCATTGTGAGTTTGAGACCAGCCTGGGCTACAAAGTGAGCTCAACACCAGCCTGAATGGCATAGTGAGACCCTGTCTCAAAAAGACAAGGGCTGGGGATTTAGCTCAATGGCCTCAGCGCCTGCCTGGCAAGTGCAAGGTCATGAGTTCAATCCCTGGTGCCGCAAAAAAAAATAAAGAGCATAATAAAAAAGAAAAAGAAGTAGAGAGATCTTTCTCAAATGGGAAAGGGATCAAGAGATGGAGGGAGGGGGAGAGAGTGGAGGGAGAGGAGGGAAGGGAAGGGGTTATAAAAAGGAATTAAGATATGTCGGGCACCAACTCCACACAACGTATATAAATGTTATGTACTACAAACATGTCCTAATAAAAAAAGAAAACACAAAAAAGAAAAAAAGAAAAGACAAAATAGAAGAGTGAATCTAGAGATCAGAAGATACTGAAGAGACAGGATCAAGTAAGGGCCATATTTACATCCTGACTAGATGAAGCCATTTATACAAAAACATTTATGAAATAATCATGAAAATTTGAATATAGACTAAGTATTTGTTAACATAAAAGGATATTTGTTAATTTTTATCGGTGTGATTGCATTGTGGTTATATATTTTAAAAGTTATCTTGTTGTTGTTGTTGTTGTTTGTTTTTTTGAGACAGGGTCTTGCTATGCAGTCCAGGCTGCTTGAACTCATTATGGAGCTGGCCTCTAATTCGCTGGAATCATCCAGCCTCAGCCTCATGAGTGCTGGGATTACAGGCACGAGACACCGTGCCCAGAATCATTATGTTTTAGAGATGAACACTGAATTATTTGTAAACAAAGTAATAGGTGATAACTGGAATTTGATTCAAAATAACCTAGTGGGAGGTGGCAAGGGTGAGACGTATGGTGGACATTGGTCATTGCAAAACTGGCCATGTGTTTATAAGCTGAATAAAGGGTTCAAGACTGGTCTCTGCAATAGTTTTTCTGCTTTACATTTGCTTGATAGAAAGCACCAAATAGGTCAGCATCATTCGCAGACTGCGGGGAGAGAGAACAAGCCCCACCTGGGAGCAGCGCCATGTGTGGGTCACTGCAGGCAGCGGGGACAGCCCCTTCTGGCTTGTGGGCTGGCAAACAAGAAGTACCAATTCCCTCCCCACCCTACTGTAAGCGACCAGCTGATCCAGAGAAACATAGGCTGTGACGATAGCTATGGAGGTGAAATGCAGTTGGATGCCTGTGGTGCTTTGGTGTTTCACCGACCTTGCAGGTCTAGGGCCAGTGGTCTGATCACCTGTTCAGACGATAGTGGTACGCAGCGTGGCATCTAGGCGGGATCGCCTTCTGAGGGTGGTAGCGATTGTTGATTCCCTATAGTCTTGTTTTAAAGTCCTATGTCGTTTTTGTTGTTTTGTTGGGTTGGCTTTTATTCTCTTTTGTTTTGTTTGATTATGTTATATCCAATGGCATGGGCATCCGTTTCAAAGATAGCAAGCTATGTTATGGTAGCCATTTTGGATTTACTATTGTCTTGTTTTGAAGTCCTTTCTTCCATCCATAGTTTTGTTTTTATTGTTTCTATTCTATTCTGTTGTTTGATTTTTTACTATGTCCGAAGGTATCTGCAACTATTTTGAAGACAGCAAAAGGCATTATGGTAACTTGTTGATTTCATAATGTTTTGAAGTCCTGCATCACTTACACTGGTTTGTTTTTGATTGGTTTTATTCTGTTTCATTTTCCTTGGTTTTATCCTCTTTAAAATTAAAATAATAAAAAAAAGTGCCAAATAATTAGTCAAGCCATTGCTTTACTCTTATTTTTTCTTCTTCTTCTTCTTCCTTTGGTATTGGGGATCAAACTTATGACCTCATGCTTATCAGGCAGGTGCTAGAGCCACTGAGCTAAATCCCTGGCCATTTTCTTTATCTTTTCTTTTGCAGTACCAGGGATCGAACTCACAACCTCATGCTTGCCAGGCAGGTGCTTAGGCCACTGAGCTAAATCCCCAGCCCTTGTCTTTTCGAGACAGGGTCTTACTATACAGTTCAGGCTGATCTTGAGCTCATTTTGTAGCCCAGGCTGGTCTCAAACTCACAATAATCCTCCTGCCTCAGCGTGCTGAGTGCTGGGATTACAGGTGTGTGCCACCAGGCCCGGCTTTTTTTTTTTTTTTTTTTTGGTTTTTTTAAAAGAGTCGTGCTATATAGTGCAGGCTGGT
>RJWT010004071.1:14166-34535 GCA_004365215.1 Cuniculus paca
TATGTAGTCCAGGTTGGCCTTAAATCATTCATTTCTAAAAGCTGTAACACTCCTGGCTCAAAACAACAGTCTTTTTTTTTTTTTTTTTTTTTTTTGACACAAGGTCTTGCTATGCAGTTCAGGCTGTTCTTAAATTCACTTTGTAGCCCAGGCTGGCCTCGAATTCACAGTGATCCTCCTGCCTCAGCCTCCCAAGTGCTGGGATTACAGGCGTGCACCACCATACCTGGCTAGAGAACAGTCTTCAGTTCTGAGGTTTGTCCTTGACATTTACCCCAGTGCAGATTTCACTCAGGATGTTTTTCTCTGAGTAGGAGAGGTGACGCAGAGCATGCGTCCAAACCACACTCAGAGCTTCAGGGAGTTTCTGTGGTTCCAGAGGAGCGTGGCAGTGGAGGGAGCTGGTGAGAAACAGGGGACACTGTGTACAGGCAGAAGGTTCCTGGTCCCACCAGAAAGCTTGTCACAGACCAGAAATGCTCAACCTTAGTCATAAGCCAAGCAATGCAAATGAAGAGAATGAGACTCTACTTTCTTTATCGCACTGGCATTGGAAAAGAAAATGTAAAGCCCAGTGTTCACACACGTGTGGGAAGAAGGAGCACTGATTAGAGCGTACTTCAACCGGAACAGGACGCGGTAGCATGCTTCGAGATCTAGACTTCACCACTACCAGGAACAGACAGTAAGAGAAGAATGAAGAGAGTTAGTGCAAAGCTGTAGAGCCAAGTCATCAGAGAAGCGTTTACCATAGGGAAACTTGAGCCAATTTAAAAGTCCAGGGCCTCAGCCTCCTGAGTGCTGAGATTACAAGCACATGCCACACACTTGTCAAACACAATGCTTGACCCAGCAGCTCCTCCCGCCTAGCATGATGAGTGGCTCATCAGCAAACTCTCTAAGCTAAGCTTTCTTCGCTCAGGTAGTCTCCATCTGTTTGTATTTACTTATTTGGGGTTTTATTTTGCTTTGATTTTTGACAGAGGGTCTCACTATGCAGTTAAGGTTGGCCTTGAACCAAATAGCCCAGGCTGACCTTGAACTCACTATGATCTTCCTGTCTCAGCCTCCTGAGTGATGGGATCACAGGTGCGTGCCACCATGCCCAACCCTGCCTGTTAATTTTGAGAAGCTTCCCAGAAATGTTTGGTTGGCTTTCCTAGGTTGCCTCTTTTTATTTGGATACTCATAATTCTTATTTGGCTACTCTTTTCTTAGTAGCAGCTGTCACGGAGTACTAACTTAGGTGAAGTGACTTCTGTGCTGAGGACCAACCTTCCAAAAAGACAATCTATCTAACCTGATTTAACCCTCCACAGACCTGAAACTGAAGAGCAAGTTCACTCACTTCTTACCAAAGCCTTAGTAACTGCAATGGCTCTTGGAACCAGCTGAGTCTTAACCCTCGTGGCAGGTGGTCTCAGTTATCACACAGTCCATCCTCCTGTGCTGTATTGTATCCTCTGCCCTTGTGCAGGAAAGGATCTAGTACAGGTAACCAGCCTACTTTGATCTAGGCACTGCATTAATTTTGTTTCCTTCTGCAGTGCTGGGGATGGAACCAAGGGCCGCGCACATCACATGCTGGGCAGTGGGTCTCCCAGCACTCAACCTTCATAACCCGAGACAGGTTACTGTCTACTTGGCTGATGAGGGTGAGCCAGACTCAGAAAAGGTGGATTTGCCTCAGGATCCAAGCTAGTGAAAGGCACTTCCTCTGGACTCTGAAGTTCTCTGTCTAGTATCATCCTTTCTGGTTCTTCCTCTTTATTTTCTTTCCTTGCTCTATAACTCATAATTCAGGTTGGCCCTCAACTCACTACATAGCCCAGGCTGACCTCGAACTCACTATGATTCTCCTGCCTCAGCTTCCCTAGTGCTGGGATTACAGGTGTGTGCAATCATACCCAGTTTAACTATTTTTAAGCATATAAGTTACTGGTGTGGTGACAACATTGTCATGCATACTTTTTCAACATGCAAAACAGAATACCTATTAAGGAACCATTCCTTTTTCCCTGCTCCCCAGCTCCTAATCACCATTATTTTTGTCGAGACACGGTCTCATTATGCAGTTCAGGCTGGCCATGTGCTCACTTTGTAGCCCAGGCTGGTCTGGAACTTGCAACAATCCTCCTGCCTCAACCTCCTGAGTGCTGGGATTACAGGAGTGTGCCACCACGCCTGGCCCTAATCACCAATCTTTATGCTGTGACTTTGACTACTCTGGATACTTCATGTAAAAGTGGAGTCACACAGTAATTGTCTCTGTTTTGCTTATTTTGCTTAGTATAACATCATCAAGGTTCACCTGTGTCGTGGCTTATGTCCATAAGGCAGAGTAGTATTTCATTTTTGCTATCTGCCACATTTTATCTGTTCATCCACTGATGGATTTTGGGCTATCTCCACTTTCGGCTATTGTGAATAACATCAGGAGCACAGGTATATAGGGATCAGTTTGAACTCTTTTACTTTTTTTTTTTTTTTTGGTGTGGTACTAGGGATTGAACTCAGGGCCTCTGCGCTGAGCTACAACCCCCAGCCCTTTTTCCTCTTTTAGACAGGGTCTTGCTATTTTTGGACACACCCAGAGGGCCAATTGCTCCATCATATTGTAATTTAAATTTTTTAAGATCCTCCATGCTATTTTCCATAACATTTTCACATTCCTACCCATAGTGGAAAAGCGCTCCCATTTCTCTATTCTCACCAATGCTTGTTTTAAGATAGCCATTAGGGCCCTTTGCATCCTAGTGCTCTACTACAGTAGAGCTATATCCCCAGGCCTGGGAAAGTCATTCTAATAGATGGTTTTTGTATTTTTGGAGTGGCTGAGGATTGAACAAGGGCCATATGCTTTGTTACTGGGCTATACTCTCAGCCCTGTCTTAAATTTTGTAACTATAGGAATAAATGTTTAAAGTACTTGGGTGTGGTTTGCTAAAAAAAATTTTTGAAATGGTCTCACTGTGTTGTCTAGGCTGGCCTCAAACTTTCTGTCCTCCTGGTTTAGCCTCCCAAGTCACTGGGACTACGGGCATAGGCCACCAGGCCTGGGAGCTGACACCTAGAACAGCATTCATCACAGTGTGCACTCAGTGTTGTTAAATTGATGACCAATCAGTTTGTAAGATGGAAGGTTTTTTCTCTTTTCTTGGTCTTATTGGGGAACCAGTGTTAGAAGAGTCTTAATACTATAGGCTATATGACTGTGGTAACTGCTTTAACAAAAGCTCTAAATGCTGCATTAGTACCAAGAAGTGGACATTTAAATTTTATTATTTTTTTGGTACTGGGGATTGAACTCATGACCTTGTGCTTGCCAGGCAGGCGCTTAAGCCGCTGAGCTAGATCCCCAGCCTGAAATTTAAACTTTAAAGGCTTCCTATGGCCTTTGCCTGAAGACTCCCCAGGAAAAAGCATTCAACATAAGAGAGGGAACAGCATGTTCAAAGGGTTGAAGTCTTGGAGATATAAGAAGAAAACTTTGGAATTTTAGTATTTCCTAAGATGCAGGCAGTGAAGCTGGTGAAGGTGAGATTTGCCTAAAGTATTTATTTTAATAATCTTTTAAAAAGTGGCTTCATTTCCTGTAAACGTCTTTTGAATGTTTAAGACTTTTTTTTTTTTTTTTTTGCGGCACCGGGGATTGAACTCACGACTTTGAGCTTGCCAGGCAGGCACTTAGGCTGCTAAGCTAGATCCCCGGCCCTTTTCCTCCTGTTTTTGAGACAAGGTCTCACGACAGTTCAGGCTGGCCTTGAGTTCACTTTGTAACCCAGGCTGGTCTCCAACTCAAACGGTCCTCCTGCCTCAGCCTCCTGAGTGTTGAGATCACAGGTGTGCACCACCACGCCCGGATAATGTTTAAGACTTACGGTTGCGCGGCGCAGATTTTTAAAAGGCTACGCCCACCCCAACAGGAGGAAATGAAAACGCAGAAGCGGCAATTACATAGCCTGCAGTTCAGAGGCAGAGCTGGACCTGAAGCCCAGATCTAGCATCTCTCCACTGTTCCTGCAGAAACTACCAGGCCTCTTTCACCACCTGTCTTCAGCCTGGAGAGCAGGAAGATCTGGGGAAAGAGCGGGACATCTACTTTCTTGAAGACCGAGATGGCCTCTTGCGTGGTTTCCACCGTGGCCGGCACAGCCTCTCTGAGCGCCATCACCTTGCGCGCCTCCCCCACACATCTCAATTTTCCTGAGCAAGCACACTTTTGTTCTAGTTCCAACAGTTCCTCTCACGCTATTCTCTAATAAGAACAGTCTGGAAATTTTTATCCAGAGTCCCGACCCAAAGCAAATGCAACTAAATTGGAAACAAATACACTCTGAATGCAGGAACACTATATTTATTAGATCAATAATTCATTTTTAGCAATACAAGTACAGAATATATCACAATGCTGGTTACAAACATACTTAGTATGGTTTAATAGTTACAAATAACGGTGGCCACTACAAGTCAGTGAGAATGGTAGGAAAGGTCATTTGACACAATGAGCTGTTTTCAAAAATCTATTAATGACCTTAGATATTTCTATAGAAATTACTGTGGCACTAGTAGTGGGGATTTTCATGTAAAGAATGTTAGTGATTTGTTTTTAATTATTCCATTAAGAGCTTTTTATTTTGAGCCTATTAAACTAAAATCCCCAGTTGCTTAATAAAGTAGAAAAATAGTACTGACCTGGTAATATTTAATAAAATGTAGCATTCATTCACATCATAAAAGTAGAACTAAATTGAAGTTTTTAGTTACCATGGCAACATGTCTTCCCATAAAAGGAATATACAGAAATGAGTAATGTTACACGAATGGTACCTGCAATGATTAGTGATCCAACACTTAACTGTGCACCACAAACCAAGTTTTCTAGATATCTATATATAGCATATATATTTAATCGTGAATTTTACTTTTGAAAAACATGTGCACGTCAACAAACTCACTAAGGCCACTCATGCTAGATACCTAGGATTGCAAGTAAGAACAGTATTATTTAATAACTCCAAAAGCACACTCCTTCAGATCATCAACAGGGTAAAACCAGTTTTCTGCCTAAAACATTCCTGAGATTTGTGGACTACTACTAGTGTTCAAGCTGGAGATTAATCCGAATGTTTTTAAAAAATTCCTGGTAACGTGAGGCGGAATATGCAATTTTTTAAAGCAAAAACAGAACTCTTCAAAAGATTAGTACTTGTATTTTCCCAGTAGTAACTTTGCTATACAGAAAAAGAAGTTCGGAAGCAGCAAGGCTAGGAATGCTGGGGGGAGTGGGGGAGAGTGGCAGTTAATAATTCCTGTTACTGGGCCGGGGATTTAGCTCAGTGGCACAAGCACCTGCCTGCCAAGCACAAGGTCATAAGTTCGGTCCCCCGTACCAACAACAACAAAAAAAATTCCTGATATTTAGCAAATCATTCTATCAACTTGTGGTTTTAGCCAAGTTTCAATCATGTTTTAGGCATGTTTACTGTTCAGCTTTCTGTTTGCACTATAAAGAGCTGCCACGTGGCACTCTTACGATTTCTAAGACTGCATTTTCTATACTTAACTTTTTTGAGATGAGGGTCTTGCTATGTTGCCCAGGTTGATCTCAAACCTGTGGGCTCAAGTGATCCTCCTGCCTCAGCCTCCTGAGTGGCAGAGACTACAGACATGTGCCACTGCACTCAGCTTTCTCTACTTGTTTCAAGATTATGAGTTCTTCCTAATAGGCTAGAACAAAGGTCTTCATTATAATGCAAGAATACCTGGACAAGGGTTACTACAAAGTAATAGTTCATTTTTAACCAAAGAAGAGAAAGGTGATGGTAAGAAGGGTTCTAATCCTCGGCAAAGTCAGCTTTGGGGGGCCTGTAATGCTTATGCTGTGAAAAATGCAGCTGGCTCTATGGTACAGAATCTAGTGACTGACCACCTACTGTGGCACAAGTGAGAGCTCCCTGCTGCCCCCAATTTAAGTAGCACCACAATTTAGGAAAAAGACTGGGTAGACGAGAAGTGAGGAAAGGATGAGACCAAAGGCCTGCATTTAACATTACTTCACTAAACCTCCAGAAAAATCTTTTTCAGTTGGCCAGGGCATCCTAACACACAACCCATTTACATACGTAAAAAAATCTGTACAAGCTACTGGTTATTGTGAGGTAAATTTTATCCTTAGGTTTGTTGTTAAGTCATAAATCACATGGCATTCACCTCTCTTACTTACTCCAAACATCCTTACTAAAGGAATAAATCCTGCACTTAAAAAGTTAGGGTATTAATTTTCATTAGAATCAGAAATAATAATAATGTTACGAGTCATAGCCTAATGAAAGACAGCAATGTTCTGGTTTTTTTTTTTAAAGACAGAAATGTTTTCTTAGCTAAAGTGTAGGCATTGTATCAACATTTATGGATATACAGGAACTACACGAAAGCAGTGGTGAAAGGAGAAATGTGAATAATGGTATCTGAAAACGAAAGAAGAAAAGAAACAACTGCCTGCCACTTGACATCACCCCATGATCCTAGGCTTCTAAACATCGTGTCACTTGGTCAGAGTGTGAGCTAAGCTGAGTTCAAATTGAGTTAGGGAGGATGAGGCCTTAACGTCATTTGCTTGATTTTATTCTAGGAAACAGTGTATGTGCACAGAACCAAAAAATAAAAAATAAAAAATAAACTTCATGTGGAAACATAAGTTTCAAAATATTTATTGAAAAACAATTTACCATGACATTCCTATACCACAAACATACCACAGGACTCTAAATAACCAAAAAGGATACAAAGCCTATCCTGAAAATATCTTTGGAGGTATTAAATATATAGGCCCATGAGAATAGAGCTGAGTGACTTAAAAATGTTAGTCCCCAGTCACACAGATTACTATTTGGTAAATAATAAAGGGTGACTCTTGGCTTTAGGCTGCAATTAACTGGGAGGGGGACAAACTTCATAAACTACAGGTGTGTCAAATTTATTCTTTCCTGAATTTAACAAGAAAATAATTCAATCTGAGGAATACATCCAGGTTTCAGAATCACAAAGTTATCATCCTAGAATGTGGGCTAGCTTCATTTCTTTCAGTACAGCCCCCAATAAATCACCTCCTGGGGACCTAAAAGCAGTAACTCCTCACAAGACAGCAAACAGCAATTCCGAACAGGGTTAAAACTGGGAAGTTCAAAAAGTACTTAAAATTTGAAATCTCCCATTAATTCTTCTGTACCCTGTGACACATAGGTTAGATTTCTTTCCCCCTTTCACCCCATGTTCATGTTAAAAGAAAACCAAAATTCAACACTCATTCACTCATCCACAGACTACTCCAAGCATTAGCCAGGAGCAGTATCTCTAACAGCCAATCATGAACCCCTGAAAATAGGGGAGAAACTCAGATTCTTAACTCTAGAGGCACCAGACAGGCCACTATCATAAGAATTGAGGTAACAGCAAAAGACCTTTTTGTTTCTTGGTTTGCTACATGTCACAACTTATCCAATTTGAACATTACCTCAACATTAAATAACCCACTGGTTTAAAAAAAAAACAAAATCAAAACCAAATAAACAAATTAGTGAAACAGACATATCATTAGGGGATCTTTCAATCTGATCCCTGGACTTCAAATACAATGACTCAGATTTACTATTATTTATCATAAAAATGAAGAATTTTCTAAGATTATTTTATTTTGGGGCGTTCATTTTCCGTAATCCCAAAAACCATGTGGTGATCTAAAATTCCCATCTGAGCATGAGCTATTTTACAATTCTGGCCAACATACCTAATAATGGCGTTTATGGTTAGGGGAACATTGAAAATGAGGGCGGTGGCTGCAGCAGGTATGGCATTGCCATCTGTGCACCATGACTAAAGAAATGCCACTGGCACTGCCACATTTCCCTAGCGTGGCATGAATTATATGAACATAATTCTTCGCGTTATCACTTTTCATTATACATCTAAACGAATCATTCTATTGATAAAGATATATGCACGGGCTAAAATAATCATCTAAAGCCTCTGGTCCAAAAAACCACCTTCCTTCTACATTAGGCTGGTCCTTTTTGAAGTTTTTTCTGGTCCTGTTAGCAAACGCGATTACAGCATCTTGCATTGTTGTACCAAAAACAGAAACAGGTATTCTATTTACTTACAGATCAACACTGGTCCAGTTCAGATGAATCTGACAGCCCTTCCCTACTATAAAGCTCTGGAGTGGTTACACCCACTTCTCTGGGTAAGGCGGCCAAACACAAGCTAGGATGTCCCTCTTTTATTAGTACCTGTGTTAACTTTTCTATACTGCATATAAAGATTTTCCCCATAAAATTTCTTTACAATACAGTATTGAATACCTCCACATGGAAGAAGTATGTGTTAAAAAGTTGTTAAAATCATCCTTACATAATAAGAATGCAACTCTTTTAAACTCTTAAATAGTTTTATTTAGGGGTTCTTTTTTTTCTTTCAGGCTTACTGCAAAATGAATTATTTTTTTAAAAAGAAAAAAAAAAAAGAAAAAGAAAAGATTCTCCTGTTGTTCTACTAGGTTGAAAATGTGGGCCAGACTACTTACACATGCGGTACATGCTGAATATAACTGAATATATGCTTATTCTACAGACACTCTGCAAGATAGGCATTACCCAAAATAGGGTCTTCAATGGACTGGACCAGTGTTTCAATGCAAATTCCAGCCC
This sequence comes from Cuniculus paca, assembly GCA_004365215.1. NCBI lineage: Eukaryota > Metazoa > Chordata > Mammalia > Rodentia > Cuniculidae > Cuniculus > Cuniculus paca. Next base: position 22,875 of record RJWT010004071.1, read on the forward strand.
TCAAAAATAACATGGTTTTGATTTCACAGTATGAATTCCCTGGAATCTGGGAAAAGGTAATTGGTTAACTGAGGTGGTCCCTCAGCAGCTTGGTCCCTCGACATTCTGAGATATTAAGAAGGACTGCACCACTTCTTCAGTGGACTGGGGGCTGGTGTTGACGTCCTCAAGAGCATCGGTCACTGAATACTGCCGATCTCGCAATCGGTTCCAGTTAGACAGAACATTGTGATATTCAAACACTTTCTCATAATTTCCAATGGAGTTGTAAAGTTTAATGAGACCTCGGTAATCATATTCTAGTCCACTGTAGCCTTCACCAAAAAGTTTCTTCCCTGAAAGTAATCAAAGGAAAAAAGAAAGTTCAAATAATCAAACAAGTAGTTTTTTTTTTTTTCTTTTCTGGCACTGGGGATTGAACTCAGGACCTCGTGCTTGCCAGGCAGGTGCTTGTGCCACTGAGCTAGATCCCCAGCCCTTGTCCTTTTGAGATAGGGTCTTGCTATGCCATTCAGGCTGGGCTTGAGCTCACTTTGTAGCCCAGGCTGGTCTCCAACTCACAACGATCCTCCTCCCTCAGCCTTTCAAGTGCTGGGATTCCAGGTGTACACCACCAGGCCTGGCAGTAGTACTTTTTTTATTGGTTTGTTGTTGTGTTGGGACAGGGTCTCACTACGTGTTTCAGGCTGACCCTGAGCTTATTGTGTAGTGTGGGCTGGCTTCGAGCTCTTGGTGATTTTCCTGCCTCAACCTCCTGAGTGCTGGGATTACAAGCATGTAACACCACACCTAGCTACGAGCAGTCTTTTTTCAATACAAACACAAGTTGAATTTTTTAAATAGGCTGGTTTGGTTTTTTATACCCCATAAGAGAACAGATTTTTGTGTCAGCACCTCTCAACCCATTCACACCCAGGAACTATCTCTAAGACTTTAAATTTGGGCTTTACTAAAATAGAATTATAAAATTTCATGGTTTTAAGGGAAATTATGACTTTTTTTTTGAGATTTGAAATTCAGACTGGCCTCGAAGCCACTATGTAGCCCAGGTTGGTTGTGAATTTTTTTTTTAAGGGGAGATTTTTTGAAACAGGGTCTTGTTATACATATAGTTCAGGTTGGCTTTGAACTCACTACATACCCCAGGCTGGCCTCAAACTCACAGCAATCCTCCTGTCTCAGCTTCCCAAGTGCTTGGATTACAGATATATGCCACCATACCTGGCTCCAGTTGTGAATCTGAAAGTATCAGTATTTCAGATACTCAAAAAACAATAGCTGGGTGTGGGGCTGCACACCTATAACTCAAGCACTCAGGAGGCTGAGGAAGGAGGATCACTGTGAGTTTGAGGCCAGCCTGGGCTACATAGTGAATTCAAGGCATAGCAAGATCCTGTCTCAAAGACAACACAAGGGAAAAAAAAATGGCACTATTAGAAAATAAGCTGTAGAATGAGAGAAGATATCTGCAACACATATAACAAAGGGCTTATCACATCTATAGTACATAAAGAATTTCCATAAATCAGTAAACAAATGGTAAAAGTCATTCCCTATAAAAACAGGCAAAAGGTTTAACAGGTACTCTGTAAGATGACAGCCACAGTATCTTACTTTATAATACCTTGAAATGGAAACAACTGAAACGTTCCATACATTCATTAACAGTGCAATAGATGATACACTAATACAATAAAATACTACATAGTACTGGAAATTCACAAGTGACAGTGGTATGTTAACACAGCAAATGTATTTTACAATGAACATTCACTAAAAAATGTCAGACATCGGCAAGGTGTAGTGATGAACACCTATAATCCCAGCACCCTGTAAAGCTGAAATAGTAGGACTGCAAGTACAAGTCCAGCCTGGGCAACTTACTGAGATCCTGCCACAAAACTAAAGGATGAGGGTGGGGGGATGCTCAGCCCAGAGCAGGGAATGTATATTGCTGTGAAGGCCCTGGGTTCAATCTGCAGTACTGTGCCAAAAAAAAACTCCAAAAAACTGTCAAGTAAACCTTGATCTATATTACAGTCAGGAGAAAGGAGGGGGAAGGCAGGGATAGTAATTGAACAAATAGTTGAAAATAACTCCACTTGCCACCTTGTGCCGCAGCTTACTACTGATTTTTTGTTTTTTTTTTTTGGTACCAGGAATCCAACTCACAACCTCCCGCTTGCCAGGCAGGCACTTAAGCCACTGAGCTAAATCCCCGGCCTTTACTACTGATTTCAATAACAAAAAAGCACCTCTAGGTAAAACTGCTCCAGGTGATTTTTGGATGGTTTCTGAGTATCCTTTGCAGATCTAAACTCATTTATGTCTCATTAGAACACTTCCCTTATACAACATATGAGTCATGTTGATCTCAACTAAGAAAATGTGAAGAAAACATACCAATTGCTATTGATCGCAAATAAAGTTTCTCAGCATTTTCATACTGATTCATATCGTAATTATACAAAGAAGCCAGATGTCCCACTGAAAGGGCTACTTCATAATCTTCTTGACCAAGAAGTTGCTCTTTAATTTGAATTGCTTTGATGTGCATTTCTTCAGCTTCCTGAAAAATAATTACACCAAGTCAATCACTACATAATAATTTTTCTTATGTCAACAGTTTTTACTCAGTGAGCAAGAGTCTTCAAAATGTCAAAGAGAGCTTATGAATATGATAGGTAACAGGTAAAGAACATACTATTCGGTGAAGGATTTAGCTCAGCGGCATAAGCGCCTGCCTGGCAAGCGCAAGGTTGCGAGTTCCATCACCGGTATCAAAAAACAATGTACCATCCTAAGCTGATGACAGTAATAGTGCTGCGACCAAAAGCAATGTGAAAACTTATTTGAGTAATAAAAGACTGCTAGAAATTAACAGGAACAAATTACAACTATTTGGTCAGGGGTTTAGCTCAGCAGCACAAGCACCTGTTTGGCAAACACGAGGTCATGAGTTCGATCCCCAGTACCAAAATAAATAAATAAATAAATAAATAAAAAATATTGTTTAGAAAAAATTAAGACATCCTAAAATAAAAATTATTTCAATAACATATTCCAAAACTTTAATTGGATCTTGTTAAGGTGTTAATTTCTACAGACATATACTTTATTTTCTGCATATTTGATAACTCTTATCCTAACAAAATAAATTCAGGCAGACGGACAAAATGAATATTTTCAGCGGATTCTCATTTTCCCTTATTAGGACTACAAAGTGGACAAGAATTTATAACCCATAATTCTTAAGCAATTTAATGTAAATAATTTTATTGCTACGATTAATAATACTTTATTAATCAGTCTAAAATTTTTTTTTTTTTTGCGGCACCGGGGATTGAACCCACGACCTTGTGCTTGCCGAGCAGGCGCTTAGACTGCTGAGCTAGATCCCCAGCCCTGTTTTTGAGACAGGGTCTCACTATGCCATTCAGGCTGGCCTTGAGCTCACTTTGTAGCACAGGCTGATCTCAAACTCACAATGATCCACCTGTCTCAACCTCCAGAGCGCTGGGATTACAGGCGTGAGCCACCACGCCCAGCTAATCAGTCTAAAATTAATTCTTATTAATATCTGATATTTCTCCCATACCGACCATGTACTAAGTATTCTACCAGGAGTTAGCTGTCCATACTTAGCTAAGAACTGTTTGTAACTAAACATAACAATAATATTAGCCTTATGGATTTGACATTTTCATATCTTTTTCATGGTCTTCTCTAATTTTATGTATATTATATGTATAGATTTTATTTTATGTTGCTTTATACTAGCTGTTTTCTTACTTCCTTTATGGAATAAGTTATGAGTATAATGAACACACACTATTATTAAGATTACTAAAAATTTATGATTTATTTAGCAAGAGAAAAATGTAAAACATGTTTTTACCTTGAATTTTCTCATTGACTGATAAAGTCTTCCAAGGTTACCATAGTGTTTTGCAGTCTGTACATTAAATTCCCCAAAAGCCTTTTTAGCTAGCTGGAGTGAAGACAGGTGCAGATCATGAGCTTCTTGAAGCAGCCTCTGTTCTGTTTCCTTATTATGACAGTCAATTGCAATCTCCTCTAAAATAAGTGCTGAATAAAGACAGTAACAAATTAGGGTACCTTTAAGCCATTTACCAAGCCAATCAGAACATCTAGTTGAAAAATATAAATATTTATAAATATATGTGATTATGGTTTAGAAATGGTCAAGATCAAAATATTCTACTTCATTTATTTTTGGTTTTTTGAGCAGGATCTTGGGACAGTTACACTGGCCTTGAACTCACTATGTACCCCAGGCTGGCCTCGAACTTGCTGCAATCCTCCTGCCTCAGCCTCTCAAGTGCTGGGACTACAGGCATGTACCACCATGCCCATCAAAATAGTCTACTTTAATAAACAGTATACTTTTGGGTAAGTCATTCTACTTCGTACAGTATAATGAATTAAAATATAAGAAAAATGATACATATCAAATTATTTTGCAGAACATTAGCTTTTACATTAACAGACTGCTATACTTTGCTAAAAAGAATGTTTTTTAAAGTGAATATCAGGAAGAGGCAACATTTTTATAGTTATGAAACTGTGTCAAGGAGTACCTAAGTACTTTTAAAATTTTTGAAACCATCCTTTATAAAACATAACCCTTAACCAAATATAACTAAAAGAACTGGTTTCTTCCTACTCACTTCATTCAAAAAATCAGGTTAGAAGACATTTTAATTTCAAAGCTACATTCAAGACTCTCAAACTTCATCTAAGTTCTTAACAACATACATATTCTGGGGCTGGAGATGTGGCTCAGAGGGAACGTTCTCACCTTGCATGCACAAGCCCTGGGTTTGATCCCCAGAACCAAAAAGAAAAAAAATTTTTTTATCAGGCAATTTCATTTCCTGGAAAACTGTCAATGTGTGTGTGTGTGCACAAAGATAAATAAAAGATATTTACATCATTGTGGCACTTTTAAAGAATTAAAAAGCATTAAGGGGCCAGGAATATAGGTCAGTGGCACAAGCATCTGCCTGGCAAGTGGAAGGTCCTAAGTTCAATTCCTGGTACCAAAAAAATAAAATAAAATAAAATAAATTAAAATAAATAAAACAAGAAGCATGAAGTACTTTTTTAAAGGTTACAAAACAATACAAAGGTCCAATAATAGAGATCAGGTTAAATACGTTAGAAAAAAAGGTGTATTGAAAAGATGTTCTACATGTATTGAAAAGATGTTCACGGTAGTAAAAAAAAAAAAAGTTAAAAAAACTAACAAAAAATTTACTCATTTAATTACCTTATGTTAAAAAAAGTCTAAAATAATATTCACCAAAATGTTGATTCAAGACTGGTACAAGTTCAGGTAACTTTATCTTTTCTTTTGGTACTGGGGATCAAGCTCACGACCTTGTGCTTGCCAGGCAGACGCTTTGCCACTGAGTCACATCCCCGGCCTTTTTTCTTTTTGGGAAACTGACTATGTGTTACCTGTGTAACTTAACTGTCAATGCACAGGGAGAAAAACGACTTCGTCCAGAATTAAGGTATAACTTACCAACATACATGGAACTACCATGAGGGTGAACCAATCATGTGAGCAAAACACATCAAATCAAACAGCACTGGTGGCCATTATAAGAAAAAGCATTTGTCAAGAGTCTTAAAACACATAGGGTAACCTGAACCTCAATTCAACAATCCTGTGCTATAAACCTAAAACTAGAAGTGCATCTTAAAGGTTCTACCCATGTTATTATGGAATCACTTGTGTTAATTCCTCCATGTCTCACAAAAAATTAATGCATGCATGAAAGAATAAAAGACAAAAGAAAAAAAATAAGGCATATTAACAATATTATAGGAGAAAAGTAAGCAATCTTTCATTAAGAACCACTGGAGACCTTAAGTGGAGTTTATTAAAGAACTGGCTCCTTTAGTAATGGATACAGTGAAATCCTACATGTCTGAGAAAATAAATACTCCTATTTTCTGCCATGGATCATCAATTTCAAATCATCTGAGACTAGATCACAAAGGGTACCTTTCACCCTCTTTGAAGAAGCCAAAAGAAGATGATCCTCAGGTAGGATGTGGGTGATGATACCAATAGCTCTTTCAGCATGAAATCTGCAACACAGATAGATACAGTCCGGCATTTTTTTCTAGTTATATACCATAAAGCATTAAAAAAAAATCAGTCCACTATATAATATTATCAAAAATATAGAACTCAGTGATTTTTAGTATATTCAGTTATACAGCCACCAACACAATCAATTTCATATTTTCACCACTTCAAAGGAAACCAAGGCTGGGCATAGTGGCACACGTCTATAATCTCAGCACTTGGGAGCCTGAGGCAGGACTGCTGTGAGGCCAGCCTGGGCTACAACATGAGTTCAAGGCCAACCTGAATTGCACAGTGAAACCCTATCTCAAAAAGACCAAAAAACAAAACCAAAGAAACCCAGGCCTATTAGCCATCACTCTCCATTTCCCTCTAAGTCTACGGCCTAAGTAATATCTACTTACTTTTTGTCTCTATGAACTTATCTATTCTGGACACCTCGTATACAATTCAAGACCAAGTTTTCCAGTGTTCAATCATACTGCAGCATATTTTAAAATTTAATCTAGGTACACTGGCACACTTGGAGTCCTAGCCTTTTGGAGGCCACTACAGGAGGATCACTTGAGCCCAGATATTGAAGGCCAGCTTGGGCAAGACAGCAAGGCCCCATCTCAACCAATCAATCAGTCAATCAGCAAGCCAGGTGTGGTGGTTCATACACACAAGGCAGAGGCAGAATGATCACAAATTTGAATTCAGCTCAGGATTTTAGGGAGATTCTTTCAAATAAAAATTTAAAAAGGGCTGCAGAGGTAGCTCAGTAGTGGAAAGATAGTGCTGTTGTGGCATAAAAGCAGCCATAGAAAAGACATGAATGAATGAGCTTGACTTTGTCTCAGTACATCTTGATTTTACTTGCAGACCATAGCTTGTCAATCCATATCTTTAATCAATAATATATTCTTTGTAATATTCTGAATAAACTGAGTTAACTCAAGTTCTTAGCACTCCAATCCTATTCATCAAATCTGCTCTTCCTCGCAAAGAAACGTTTCCTTATGTGTTTGGTAATTTTTGATGGTGAATTCATTTTAGGTAGCATCACATCTATGAGCTGCCTATATGGTTTGAGTTGATGGTTAATTATATCCAAGAGTTCTGCATTTTCTTGCAGAAGCATTCCAAGAGTACTAGCAATTAGTTCCACAGTGTTAAGATTTTCTGCCGGGTGTGGTGGCTCACACCTGTAATCCCAGCACTCGGGAGGCTGAGACAGGAGGATTGTTGTGAGTTCAAGAACAGCCTGGGCTACAAAGTGAGCTCAAGGCCAGCCTGAACCAGGCATAGTGAGACCCTGTCTCAAAATCACAAGGGCTGGGGATTTAGCTCAGCAGCCTAAGCGCCTGACTGGTAAGCACGAGGTCATGAGTTCAATCCCTGGTGCTGCCAAAAAAAAAAAGATTTTCTTTTCCTCAGTTTAGCCAGGTGATATATTCCCGTAATCTCAGCATTTGGGAGGCTGAGGCAGGAGGATCACTGAGTTCAAGGCCAGCTGAGGCTATGAAGTGAGTTCAAGGCCAGCCTGAACTACATAGCAAAACCTTGTCTCAGAAGGACCAAAAAAATATTTTTTTTTTGTTTGTGGGTTCCTGCAGACATCCCCAGAGTGCAGATAGGTAGAGTTCTGTAGTTATACATTCTTTGAGGCCCCTTTTATTGTTAATTTGAGTCCACGCTCAGATGAGCAAGTTTCCTTTTCGTCTCTGCCAATGGACACTTCCATACCTCAGTCTGTCTTTTTCCCTAAGAGCACTGCCTTCATCTTGACTTTCTATGAGGGTTCTAACTCATAGTCTCCTGTAGGTTAAATGTCTCATAAACCTAGTATTACTGTACAATCAAGGTTATAAAAACCTCTAAGCTTTCCTACCATCCCAGACTAGTTAAACTACAGTTCCTACCTTTGGATTTCAATGTCTGTTATTAGGGTTTTTTTTTTTTTGTCTTTTTGAGAAAAGGTCCCGCTATGCAGTTTAGGTTAGCCTTGAGCTCACTCTGCAGCCCAGGCTGGTCTTGAACTTGCAATGATCCTCCTGCCTCAGTTTCCTGAGTGCTGGGATTACAGGTGTGCGCCACCACACCCAGATGTCTATTATTAGTTTACAGGGATTTCTCCTACTCTGAAAATCTCACTTACACATATAAGAGAGATAATGGTTTATATTTTTACGTGTTTTGAGTAAGAAGTTTTTAGGTTTTTATTTTTTATCAGTAGTGGGAATTAAACCCAGGGACCACACCTTCCCCAGCATTTTTTTTTTTTTTGGGTCCTCAGACAAGGTCTTGTGCAGTTGTGCAGGCTGGGTTCAAACTTGAGAGGCTCCTGCTTCAGCCTCCTCACACTATTAGGAATATAGGCATGCACCTCCACTCCCAGCTGTTTTTAGATTTTTAAGTCTGCAATTTAGCCAGAACTCACTGAGTTACTCAAAGAAAAATTACTGAATGAGTCATATTCCATACAGAAATACAAAAGTCTCAATATTAAAGTACATAATGTCTAAGTGAACAGCTTACAAATTAGTATGATTATGTTTAGGCATCCTCTTAAAGCTCTAGAAAGACAAATTTGATATATAAAGTACATTACATACTATTGTAACAGGAAGGACAACCAACCAACCAAGCAACCAAGCAAACAAGACAGTTTAATCCTACAATGAACAAGAACATGGCGCTTACAGTGCATTGTCAAATTTCCCAGAGCTATACTGGTGAACATAAGAAGAGTAAGCCAAGTCTTCGTGAGCTGTTGCTACATGGATATTTTTGCCACCAAACACTGACTGTCGAATGTCAAGGGCTGCCTGAAAGAATCATAAAGGCATTTAATCATACCGTCAACCTTTAGAGAATATTACTTCACTTAAATTAAACATTCTAATAATTCATATACCCAAACCCAGAAGTTTTCAAGCAAGAAAGTTCTGCATGACGAAAGTCACACAGAAGACTTTTGTGAAGACCAGGTAGACTTAAAAAGGCAATGGCTTTACTAATAATCATTCCTATCCCTTTAGAGTCACATCAGTGTTTTCTTTAGGTCTTTCTCCAAAAATGAACATAAAGTCAAGGCTACCTTGTCTGCAGCTATGATGCAGTCATCATTTACCTGAGAATGACTATGATGGGGCCTAAAATTACTGCTATCAGCCCTGGTTAATAAGAAGGCAGCTATACTGATATTTGCTAACCCAAGCCATCACCTGGGCAAATGAAAGAGAAAGCTTCTTAAATATGGGCCCACAACCTATAATTCCTTTCTTCACTGATTCTCTTTAATTCCTAAAGCATTATCTTTTAAGACTTCTAAGTAATACTTAGTAAAATGACAGTGTGCCCTATCAGAGAGGGAAGGGTTCAAAGAGTTATTTTTACATAGTGGTTTATATATCACAAACAAATACAGGTCAATGAGTCAATTTAGGTTGAAAGAAAAGATAATCACTAACATACCTGATAAATTGCAACAGATTGACAGATATTATCTACATTGAGTAAGTAGAACCCATAATCTAGCAATGTATCAGAATATTTGGGGTGTTTGGGTCCAAAATGATCCCTATAAAAAGATACAGAACTATTAGAATATGAAGTAGAGCAACAACTGAAAATGAGATTTTTAGTAACAATCACCTACCGTGCCAAATACACTGCATGTTTAATTAGCTGTTCTGCCTTCTTAAATTCACGTTTTACTACACAAGCCTATAGACAAAGTAAAAAATTGTTAAAAAACTCTCAGTTCATTAGTGTGCTCCAATAAGTACAGTTTATATATCTGACTATAATAGTTAATAAGAAAAGTATCTTCAAACGCAGGTTTCACTTATAATTTTTTTCCTTCCAGGAACCTAAAAATTCTATAAACATTTTTATACATCCTAGGAAAAGCATGAAGTTTAAAATTCTGACAGTCACTCTCAGTATAAACCTATTATAAGCCAGGCGTGGTGGCTCACGCTTGTAATCCCAGCACTCGGGAGGCTGAGACAGGCGGATTGTCGTGAGTTGGAGACCAGCCTGGGCTACAAAGTGAGCTTAAGGCCAGCCTGAACGGCATAGTGAGACCCTATCTCAAAAAACAGGGCTGGGGATCTAGCTCAGCGGTCTAAGCGCCTGCCCGGCAAGCGCAAGGTCGTGAGTTCAATCCCCGGTGCCGCAAAAAAAAAAACAAAAACCTATTATAATAAAATTACTTTAGAAAGCTAGTATACTATCCTGTGTTAGTAAAATAAAATGGTTGGGGAAGGGTTAATCATGGTTTTTTTTTCTTTTTGAGGCAGGGTCTCACTACTGTAGCCCAGCCTGGCCTTGAACTCACAGCGTTCCTCTTGCCTCAGCCTCCCAAGTGCTGGGATTACAGGCGTGTGCCATCAGGCTCAGCTTCCATAGTATTTTCTAAGGTAGTTATCCTGGTTCTGGAGTGGCTTACAAAGATTTTTTTTCAGTTTTCTTAATAAAAATTTTTTTCTAAGTCTATAGTGCCCGATATTGGATTGTTTCCCATCAAAGTAACAACCAGAACCAAATCTGCTCAGTTCATGAGATCAACCAAAACTGGGCATGTTAGGGTGGTTGTCCATCTACTCAACTAGTAATTTTCTGAATGCTGGGATATAGGTGTGTGCCACATCACTGTGCCCAGCTTTCTTTGGTATTCTGAGACACAGTCTTACTATGTAGCACAGGCTGGCCTCAAACTTTTGGCAATCTTTCTGCCTCGGTTTCCTGAGTGCTAGGATGACAAGTCTACTCCACCATGCCTGGCTTCAAATAGTATTTTTTTTTTTTTCTTTTTATAGTACCGGGAATTGAATCCACAACCTTGTGCTTGCCAAGCAGGTGCTGTGCTGCTGAGCTACATCCCCAGCCTTAACTAGTAATTTTAAAATGCTTAAATGTTGGGTGTAGCTTGGGAGGCTGAGTTAGGAGACCATTGAAAGTTTGAGGCCAGCCTGTGCTACATAGTGAGTTCAAGGCCAACCTGAACTACACAGTGAGACTCTGTTTTAAACCAACCCTCTCAAAAAAACCCCAGAATTTTAAGTTTTCCTATTTGTTTTTACAGTATTTTGAACCATGATGATAGCCAAGTTTAAAAATTCTAAATATCATTTGCATATAGAAATGTAAATCTTTCATATTATGCTGTCTTCATATTAAATGAATATTCAATGTTCTGAATTAAAAACACAGCAATATCCCTTTTCCAGTGCTGATAACCTGAATATTTATGCCTGTTTACTTGTTCTAAAATGAGTAATTTAATATTTTACATGAATATTGGAATCTTCTAAATCTACTTTTTTGTTGTTGTTGCTGTTTTTGATACAGGGTTTCACTATGCAGTTCAGGCTGGCCTCGAGCTCACTTTGTAGCCCAGGCTGGTCTCAAACTCCCAAGGATCCTCTTGCCTCAGCCTCCCGAGTGCTAGGATTACAGGAGTGCGCCACCACGCCTGGCTTAAATCTACAATTTTATAATATTTTTTCCTAACTGAATTTCCACTAGTAAAACCAACTGAAATGGTC
>RJWT010004072.1:0-28109 GCA_004365215.1 Cuniculus paca
AAATACTGAAAACCTTGAAAAGACACAATTCTTAACATAATAAGCAAGACAAATGTAAACAAAAAAATAAACAATTATAATGTGATTTGATCAAAATCAAGTATGAATAACGGGGATTTAGAGATCGGCATGATCATGTTGAGGGCATGGTGACATACAAACTTTTAATTACCTACATAATATCTATTCTCTCCTTTCTGTCTGAAAGAAGTCCCATACCCTCACATTTGGGATGGTAATTTGCCCTGTTAAATATTGCTCAGCCTTCCTTGCAGGTAGACGGACTATTAAGATGGGAACAGAAGTCAGTATAAGGATTCCTGGAAAACTCTTGAAAGGAACTAACTAAACTACAAAACGTGCCCTTTTGCATAATTGCCTATACCGATTCATCTACCTGCCCAGAACATATCAGAAGCAGCCTATGACACTAACGTTAGTGATATGGTCTACCTCATCCAACAGTTACTTTATGTGAGACGAGAACAAATCCTTTGTTTGAACTACTCTTATACATGTTTCCTCTTACAAGCAGTCAAATCTCTTCCTTTAGACATAAATGATACAAATGTCAAGATTGGTTAGGATTATATTAATAAAGAGGCTAAGCATATGCAGGTTACTGAAAGACAGAAAAAGGTTTATCAAGAAAGCATGAAGAAAAAGAAAGTCACTCCACTTAGGAAGAGTGAGTCATACACAGTATGTTCACTATAGACAGCACATGTGCATGGTGGTGAGGGACAGGATGAAAAAGAGATGCAGCTAGAGATCTAACAAGAACCAGATCAAAAAGGATGACTCAGGACATGTAAAACAAACCAGAAGAAAAACACCAAAGAAATTAAAATAAGACAGTGGGCCGAAATATCTATTTTAGAATATAATAAATCAAGAATGTTAAATCAAAGCAGAAACACCATTGAGAAAAGCTACTACAGACATTCAATTGTATACGCACGGTAGGCACTAAAAATGGCATGAGGGAAGTTTCCAGAGAACAGCAAAGTTCTATATCCTGGTTGGGGTATTAGCTCTAAGGATATACACATTCATCAGAATGAACTGTGTATGTAGGATATGTACATTTTAGTTTCTCATATTTCAATTTTTTAAAAAAGCATTTTAACTATATTAATGCTTATATCTAGAGCCCCTCTCCCCAAACAAAGCCTCACGCACTGCCAGGTGGGGCTTTTGGGAGTGACTGGATCATGGGTGTGTGATAGTGGATAATGAGAGTGTGATAACTGGCTTAGTTGCATAGCATATAAGGGAAAAGGGAGGTCTGATGCTGTTACTGCTATTTTCTACCTGCCCTGCCATGGACTGTTGCCCCTCTGCAATGCCCCTCTGCCATGCTGCCCTGTCTTACAGCCAAGTGACTATGGACTGAAGGTTCTACAAACTGTGAGCTAAAATAAACCTTTCCTCCTTTAACTTGTGGGTGTTGGGTATTTGGTCCCAGCAACAAGAAAGTACCTAAGACAAACTAAAACAGGCTAAATGAATGCAGAGGAAAGGGTATTACAAGTACTTAATAAAATGAACAAGACATGGTAATTAAGTAAATGCAGGGCAAGATAGGGACAAGAGTTCAGGATGCCTTTCAGTAACTTAACTTGAATGACAATATAATCGGTTTCTTCCGAGATGTAGAAACACAAAATGGATGGATGGGTAAGAAAAAGAATGAGTCTAAGAATCTTAAATTTTAATAAACTGAGTTCCAAGGCTTAAGGATTCTCAGATAAAATGAAAAGACTCAGAGGAAAAGTCTGGATTTGAGAAATAATTAATAATGTATAACTGTTAAAACTAGGAAAATATATGGAAAGGTAATGGACAAGTATTTCTCAACTTTGGCGGTATACAGGGGCGGGGGACAAAACTGGCATGTGACAGAACAATTCCCTGTGTGGCAACTGATCTTCCTGGCCCTCTGGAGTGGGAATAAAAGAGAAGAAAATTTCCTTTACATGAGCAGCCCTCGAAGAGTAAGAAACATCATAGGTCAAGGACAAAACCTGAGGAACTTCACCATGTGATCTACAACCAAGGATAGTGAGAAAGGACACAGAGGAGTGAGAATCATATTAGAGCAGTCAGATGATAACACATGAGCAAGACTGAAAGAAAAAAGAATAGGAAAGTGTTCGTTTTCCTAAGAGCCAGTTTAAGAGGACTAAAGAGTACTCAGTGTACTCATCTGTGAAGAAGTTTATCAATGTAGTTTCAGAGAATTACACAGAATCCAAATCACCATCAATTTAGGTTTAAATTGAAGGTTAGGGAATGTCAAAGAGGTTGAAAAGAAATAAAAGTAGAATAAAAAATCAGAAGGAATATTTCATCCTTTGAGAAAAGAGGCAACAGAGTAAGTCTAGGTAAAGACATGAGCCTTTGTGGAATTGATAAGCAGGACATATTTCATGAATTTCCCACCCAAAACCCTCAAAATATATTAACAATGCAAGGCAAAACCAAGACCAGAGAAGGGATGTTTGTGTAATGTGTGTGGCACAGTTCTAGAAAAGCCACTAGGAGGAACAAAATGCATCTGACCAAAATCAAATACAAGGGCTAACAGAGTCAAATGTAAAAAGTCCAAATAATAATGAAAAATCATGAATTTGCAGGGGAACCAATGTCACAGCTGCATGACTTCCCCCAGCTTTTCTAGTGATCTGTGACAACTGATGATTTTTTAGAGCAAATAAAAATTCACCCTATGTTAGCAACGGTGTGGAAGATACCAGTAAAAAGTTCAAGAACTCAACTAGACTCTTACTTAAGAAACATAAAAAACAAAAAGGATGATAAAGTGGTAGGAAATTAATTAGAGATACAGGAAGGATTTCAGAGGCAGAAAAATCCCAAGTGATGATCAGGTTCAGTATGTGTCTATAAAAGAAATCAGAATTTACAAAAAGTAGATGACCAGAAAATAACATGATTTCACAAGAGAATAATTCTGAATAATGTGCAAGTTTCCTAATAAATGGAAGGGACTGATCGACAAGCCATAAAGTAACAGTGATAATGAGAGTGGAGGATAATAAAGATGATGAAAGCTCAAAGGAGGAATTTTTTAAACTGATAAATTAGAAATTCTACATGATTAGAGGTTACCATGTGATATTTCAATACATTCAAGATCTTTTCCTCTATCTTAAAAAAAATATATTACATTACTATTAGCTTTTGTCATCCTATCATTCTATTGTATAACAGGACACTAGAACATCCCTCTCCTAACTATAGCTTAGTATTAACTGAATCAACCTTTCTCTATCCTTTCTCCCCCTCTTCATTCTCTCCTGACTCTAGTGCCCACTATTCTATTCTCAACTTCCATGAATTTACATTCCACATATGAGTGAACTCCTGCAGAGAGAAATTTTTACAATAAGAACAGTCACTTGAAATAGTAAGTTTTTTAAAAAGGAAATGAAAAAAAAAGAGGAAAAAAAAGAGACAAAAGGCAGCCCTAGAGATAATAGGAAAGTGAGAGAAAACAACTTCAACTTGGCAAGACTAAAAGAGAGGCAGTAGCTTTAGGAAAGCAGAAAATTCCAGTAAGGAACATGAGATGGATCTAGTTTTTAATGAAGGGAATGTTTTTATACATATACATCACACACACACATATACATACTTACGCACAGATACACTAGTAAAAGATATAAATACTCTTATTTTACAGATAAGGAAACTGAGGTTCAAGATTAAATAACTTCCAAAATCATGCTGCCAGTGAAAGGGCTGAACTGGGCTTTGTACTCCCATCTGCATGGATCCTGTGTGAACACTCACTTTTTACTACATTAATTATATTTATTAAATATATTATTTTACCTTTTTGTTATCTCATGCTCTCATCTAGGTGACTAATCTCTCTCAAAGACAAAATTTAGTTTTTACTTTCATTCTGTGTATGTCATTATCTCTGAGTAAAATGCTTTCTTCTCAATACAACTTCTATCTATCTGAAACTCATCAAACAACCGCATGACATAATTCAGTTTTTCACCAGATACCCTTAATAACTCTACTCTGTTGATCCATACTTGTTACATTTACTGTACAGGCTGTCCACTTGAATTCATAGATATTTCTTCCCAACTAGTTTACTAGTACCTTGAAGACTGAGACCATTTCTAGTATTTACTTTTTAGTTTTTCATAATACCCAAGCAAAAACCATTGTATTGAGCGCGCTGTGGATAAAACATAAGGTTCATGGTTCATAAATAACAGATGAATATTTGCACACATATTTAAAAAGTCAACATAAATGTTAAATATTTTTCTAAATACATGAAGTTATTTTTAGTAAAGGTATAAAAAGTAGTAAAGTAACAAAAAATTAAACAAGGAAGACAAGCAAAGAGCTATAGAATTAAAAAGCAGGTAATTGTTAAAGAATGGTACATATAAAATATGAGGAAGAATGTTACTAAACAAATTCGCTTTAGATCTAAGTGCAAAACGCTTTTTCTGTTATAGACATAATTCAAGACTCAAACAATCAAGTACTTTTTTGTTTTCATTCTAAAGACACTGCATAAAGATAGAGTAGGTTGTAGCTATTCCTTTTCAGAACAAATACATGAATAAAGTTCCTAGGTTATTACAGCCATTAAAACATTTTCAATATACAAGCACAGTTGAACATTTTCTATCGCTTCACATGACACACATTTTGAGTGTGGCATCAGCATTTATAATGCACACCATGTGAGATGTGTATCTTTTTATGTTGTGTCTTGCTCACGGATATTTACTTCACATGTACTTGTTGAATAACAAAACTGTTCTCAGACAAGACTGAAAACTTATGTAAGAGATGAAATCAGTAAGGTAAAGTCAAACAAAAGTGAGTGTTTTCTGCTATAACTTACTTTGAGGCAAAAACAGAAATTAGTATTGACTAAAGTATATCTTTTTAAAAAAGATGCTTCACATTAAAGAAGTACCAGAATGACATCAACTTAAGAAATACATATTAGATGTGTCTTCTTGATGATTTCAATCTTTTTAGAAGTATTGCTGCAGGAAGGAAGTTTTTTTAAAAAAAAATGCATGTAATCTGATGCTTCCTGAATATTTTTGCCACCTAATAGCTAACAACTATTAATCGACATCCCTTAGGTAAACACTGATTCCAATGATTCTCTTCCTCCTTTTAATCAAACTACCAAGAGCTCTCCTCAACAGACTTTTACATGTTTTACTACAGAAACAAACTCAAAATGATCTAACGGGCAAGTAAACACACTACTTTAAAAGTTTAGGATCAGTAAAATAAAGTTAAAGTCAAGTCTTATATATCTCTCTCTACCTATGTATCTAATCTATCTATCTATCTTACAGTAGTATAATCTTGGCTAAAATGAAAGGTTCGTAAATAACAGATGAATACATGCACACATATTTAAAAAGTCAACATAAATGTTAGATATTTTTCTAACTAAATACTGTAACTAAATACTGTGGATTTTTTACGATTTTTACTCAAAGAAACAAAAACAAAAACAGATACTGAACTCTCAAATTAAATGTGCTAAACAAAATAATACTTTAGTTTTAGTCTATTCTTCCTACATAAGCCACCAAATTTAAAACATAACTCATAATTCAAGTTCTTATACAGCAACATAGTGTATGCACATGAATTTTACTTACCAAGTCATAGATCTGGTTTGCCAACTGTACTTTCTCATCTGCATCTTCCAAAGCTTTATAATAGTCCTGAATAAAAACATTGTCATTTCAGGAATTAGTAGTTACAAATATGCATAGAAAGACATGTAACTGCATTCATTATCATGCCTGGTTATCACCGTCAGTCATCCTGTATTAGTAATAAAATGCCTCTCACAGTATGGGTGGGGGAGAATCAGAAATTATTATACACAACAGCCAAGAATTAAAGCAATGCGTTCTGTATTCTTAGAAAAGATTATATATATTTCAAGTCTAGTCTTACTAGAAAAACTTATGTGACCAAAGAATGGTGTTTCTTTTATTTTTTTTTCTTTCTTTTTTTTTTTTTTTTTTTGGGTACCAGGGATAGAACTTACAACCTCGCACTTACCAGGGAAGTGCCTGAGCCAGAGCTAAATCCCCAGCCCATAAATAGTACTTCAAAGAAAATAAAAAGAATGTTAATAAAGATTTATCATTTACAAAGCACATTTATGTTCTATTAAAAAAATTTTTTTTGTTTTTCTTTTTTGAGACAGGGTCTAGCTATATAGCCCAGGTTGCCTTGAACTAACAGCAAGCCTCCTGCCTCAGCCTCCTGAGTGCTTGAATCATGGGTGTGTGTCACCACACCTGGCTAAAAGAAATTGTTATGATCGCTTCTCGTCCTTTTGGCTAAGATCAAGTGTAAAAGAAATTGTTATGAAACCAAACCTACAGAAAAGATTCTATTCTACATGTCTTTATTAACTAAATGTTCTACAACTTCCATTTTAAATTAGATATAAATTCATACAACTTAAGGTATACTTTAGATTTCTCTGCAATGTAAAACAGGTTAATTTTTTTAAAAAGAGAAACAAAGATTCTATGAATTTCCAAGGGGTACCAGACTTTGGGATTATACTGGAGCTGTACAACACAAAAAACCTGACAGTTAAATAAGCAATGCTTTTGGGATGTATACATGTGATAGCTATATTTGCACATGCTCATCTGGGCCTCTAGGTATCTTTCAAGGCAGGACTATTTGTCTTAATAGATTCTGATTTTTTTTTTCTCCTAACAGGAATAATCTTCCCTCCATGTAGCAGAATAAATAATATAACCACTCAATTTGCAGATTCCAAATTTCTTTCTTAGTTAGTCCTTGAACAATTATACGAAGATTGGTATAGGAAGGCATTATTTTTGAGTGATAGTGAAAGACCTGCTCAATGTCAGATAGCTAAATGGCAAAGTAGTGAGCAAACCCAAGTCTTTTAAATTGTTCTGCCAAATGTACCCTTGCATGGACTACATCATACCATTAAAGCAAACCTTGGGTTGGGATCTAATGCCCATTATAATCTGGAAGAGAACTCTAATACCCATAAAACTAATACGAATCCAAAGAATTCTGTATTTCTAGATCCAATTCATGCACAAATTTAGGTTTCAAACTGAAAGACTTAAAATATTTCCAATTCTTAAGATCCTGTTCTGTGTGCCCACCAACTTAGGCACTTAGAAATACAAAAAATATGCCCAAGATCTTCTGATTGTCCTCCCAGTTCGCGGCCCAAATTGGAAAACAGTATTACATCTCTAAAGATAAGAGAATTTAAAATATACAGTCAGCAAAAAACAAATTAAAAAGAGGAAAGGAAGTACTTATTAATAGTCCCATAATTCTCTAAGAAGGTACTCATTATTTAACAATTTTTAAAATTACCAGTATCCTTCAATGATTAAAAATTCCTATGCTTGAAGGTGGAAAATACATTACTTAAGTTCCACAGAACCACTGATATTTTTGCTTATTTTGATATCACAAATCAATTTAACTTTGAAGTATCTTGATCAGAGGATCCTAATATTTATTGATAAATCATCCAAAGTGTTACACATACTTTTTTGATGGATGCCATCTGTTCTTCTCTCCACTCAGGTTTATTTTTCTTTGCATTCATAAAGAATTCACTGACTCTTTGTTCTAGCTGATCCATTGCATCTGACATAAAAAATTTCATATTTAGATAACCAAACTCATAAACAAGATATGCATGCTTTGAGTAAGAAAAACATCTGACAACATATACTGTACTATTTCACTGGCCATTTACAATATAATACCTTAATAACCTTAGTTTATTGTTTTTGTTACTTTGAAATTTTTTCTAATAATCCAAGTGGAGTCAATAACATAGGCTCTATATCATAGTTTCTGAACAGTATCATAGTTTTTGAATAGTACAGCTTTGGGGTCAAAGCTAATGGTATTAAGTCATCTGAATGTGACAAAACACAACTGCTTGTTGAAAATACCAGTAGATAACCTCACATTTGCTTCAATAAGAAAAAATGATTTAAAAAGATTTTAACCGTTTGCTTCAGTATTAAGCACTCCATCGTCTTACATCACAACTGAAAGCTGGTACAGATCTTTATCCACTTAATGCACTAGATTTTAGATTTTTCTAAAGAATATACCAAAAATAATTACCTTATTGGACATCAGCTAAAAAAAGAAAAATAAAATGGATTGTTGTTATGTAAACTGAAGAAAAAACCTCTTAGCTATAGTCTGCTTTTAAAGATCTTCAGTACAAATAAAATAGCTTTAAAAAGACTCTGAGACATCCTATAGTTAACTTTTAAAAAATATTTTTCTTTATTTAAGCATCTCCTAACATTTGACACACTGATCTATTTTGTTAATCCATAATACCTCTCAACTTTAGAAAACTCTAGTTACTGTAAAAATCTAATGCTTAAAAAAACTGCGATCCATATAATCTAAATCCAAATTACAAAAATTTTTCATGATAAAGTTTAAAATGACAATAATTCTTTAAGTAATGCCTACCTTGTCTCAGGTATCATGCATTCTAATTCATCCATAATATTTTAAATCCTCAGGTGATTTTTTTCTTACAATGAAAACTCCCCAGAAGTAGTAATGCAGTCAGACCAGTGAATAAATTAATAATGTCCTAAAATAAACTCAGGTCTACTTGACAACAAAGTCTATGCTCAATCCTGGAGAGAATACTACCTCAAGAAATTTTTTCCCATTTCAATTCTATTAACATGGATTGTGAGGCAGTTGGAAAACCACATATGAGATAAGATCAAAATATACAATAAATGCTTAAATTAAAAAGTTATTACAGTAAAAGACTCATTGCAATTACTTCCCCTTTAATATCCTCCTCCTCACTTGAATACACACTTATCCTATCATTCTTGACACTTTCTGAGGCACTTCTGGAAGACCTCTTTCGTGAGTATCATGGAGGTGTGATCAAAAAATAAGATGAATGCTGTTCCTGAGTAGCATCCAACACAAAAGCAGGCTTGTAAAAGCACTTCAGTCTTCACTCATTCAATGGATCTGGCATTGTAGGACTTCTAGCTCTTCCTCAAAGTCAAAATGACCACAAAAAATAAACATTTTGAATCGATTCAGGACATCAATGCAACCACAACAAAGCAACTGACACACTCCTGAAAGAGGACTTACAGACTGCTTCAGAAAGCAGCAATAATGATGAGATAAGGTAATATGTTCAAGGTAAGAAGGGATTATTTTGGGAGAGACTATTGGCAATATGTGTTTCACTGTAGTAAATTTTTTAATTTAAACACTCACCATATTTTTTGATCACAACCCACACAGAATTCAGACTTGCACACTACAACAGGCTGGGTGACAAGGTGCCCCAAGAACTTGACATGAAGCTGAGAAAAGTATATTCATGAACAAAAGGTACAGATGTGAGTGTGTTGTGGGAGGAAGGAAAATGGTCAAGTTCCTAGTTAACAGAAGTGCTTCCTGAGCTACCTATTTTCATTCCTTGCTCTATGAGAGAGCAAGGCTAATTCTGGGAAAAAGTCACTCAACTACTAAATTATCAGAAAAAGAACAAAGCTCACCAATGCCCAAAATTTAGCTCACAATAGACAAGTTTTCCAAACAGTCTTATTTCCCTCACTCATTATGAGAAAATGATCACGCTGCTGACAACTCAAAGTGTAATTTTCAAAATTCAGTACGCCAAGTTCACCAGGATATCTAAATACTCACATTAAAGCCCGTCCTGTTTTCTACCCTTAAACAAATCCGAACAAAATTCAACTTTAACGAAAAGTATGAAAGCTGAAATTTAACTTGGACACAACGCTCGAGTGAAAATCTCAACATTCAGACTGGTTTCCATCAAAACACACACGGTATCCACATTCTCAATGAAGGTACAGAAGCATTTTTTGCACGGTGCCGAATCTGAGAAAGGAATAGACGTGCTCTAACGCCTTCTCCTCTTATAAAAGCCCCAAGAAAAGTAGCGTGGGAGGAAAACCAGCAGCAAGTACAGCGCTGCCCGATCTTTGTGACAACTCCTGAGGTAGCCCAGAGCAGTCAAAGCGCACCGCCGCTAGCTAGCGTGGTGGTCAGCAAGCCCAGGGCGGAGCGCGCGCAGCGAACCAGAGTGAACGCGCCGACTTACTCTGCACCTGCAGGTCCATCTCGCGCATCTCCGTGAAGCGGTCCCTCAGGTCCATTGGAAGTTGCTCAATCACTGTCAAACAGAGTCCGTCAGTAGGGCGGGGCCAACGGCAAAGTACGCGCTTGCGTCATTGCGTGCATGCGTGCGTGCGTGGGGGGGGCGAGCCGGCAGCTCACAACGAGGCTGCCAGTTACCGTGAGAAAGAAATATCCCCCGCCTCCCCCCCCCTCCCGCCATCCTGCCTGCCCGTCCACTCGCGCTCTCGCCCGCCCACAGGTCCCACAGGCGGCCGCCGCCAGGGCCACGCACTCACTTTCCAAATAGTCCTCTAGGTACAACATCGCGGCCCTTAGAGCTGGGGGAACGAAGGGGTCCAGGGGTTTATTTGTGTCACTCGCTGTCGCCGGAGTTTTGTCCCTTCCAATATGGCGCCTCCGCTAGCAGCACCCGCTCGACTCCGGCAAAAAAAAAAAAACAAAAAAAAAAACCACTTTGGCGCCTGACGGCGCTTACCTCACCGCCGCCCGAAGCTGCCATTGGCTGACGGCAGTGATGACGTCACGCGTCCGGCGCTTGTCCCCGCGCGGTAGTGGGAAGTGTAGTTTTGTTCCCTAGCTGCGCGGGTGGCGGCGCTGGCGACTCTGCGCGGGAAAACTACAAAAACCAGACGCCATCGCGGGCGTGGCGCAACAGAATCTGAAACGCGGTGCCTCTGTTTATTTGTTGATTCTTCGCATAGGGTACGACGGGAGTTGTATGCGTCTGGGAGACACAACTAGGAACAACTTTTCACCTGTTCTTTGCTATGATTCCATGTACCAGTGTTTGTGAGTCGTGGGTTTCAAGGAGTAGTAGGGAAATAGTAAAGATTCTAAACGCTAGAATAATCAGCAAAGTTCGGGCCATTCGAATTGTTCAAAGCAGAACTCTGCTGGAATTTATTCTCAGTATTCACTCCTAAAATTAAAAATGGGACATCTGACTGGGTTCCCTTTAAGGCTGAATCCTGAGACTGGAGTGGATATGCATTTACCTGATTAAAAGAGGCGCGAGTAGTCCTCAGTAGGCACTTGCAGTCCTGTGCTCAGGTTTTCTCAATGCATCTTAACATCGTAATGTACCATAACACATACATAAGCGCCCACACCCGCGTCCCCCCAAAAAAGTGGCCAATCGTAATTACTGACGAGAACTTTAACATCAAATGGGTTGTGCTAACATCTTTCAATGTAAACTGAGATTATGTTGAATAAATAGTCTGTGTTAGAGGTCTGTAGTCCTGAACGATGCCTTTTTTATTTTTTGACCTCTTTCCGCAAATGTTTATCAGTGATATATTTAATATTTTACTGCTGGTCTTATTTTTTCTTAAAAATTCTTACCCTCAATAAATATCAGGTATTGTTTTCTACTTCAATCTCCTCATCTTTCGGAGAAAAATTGTTCCTTAGGAGATCTGTAAGATATCTTTAAGACTTTCTTATTCTGGCGTGTATTTCTTTTAATTTACCTTTTATATGTCACTTCTCAAGAGTTACAAATATTTCTTAGTTATAGAAGTTCTGTTTTTTTTTAACCAATTTGTAAAATTTCTTGTACAAGTTAAAAAGTCTACATTCTCCTTTTTATTAAGTCCAGTGCTGAAAATTTTTAGACATCTTTGTGTATTATTTCTTTAAAAACGAAGACTTGCTCAAGGTGACTATTTCCTTCTAAATTGTGGCTCTCTAGCCTGAATTCATGCTTCTGGTGGTGTAAATGTGAGGATTCTTTGAGACTGGAGTTAAAATTGAGTTTTCTTAGAGCGTATGAGAATGTGCTTCTGCGAGTTGCTTGGGGACACTATCCACCCTAGGGCTAGATTATATTCTTCAGTTAAGGTTTATTGTATTGTACAGACAGATTGAATTTGAGCCTCTAAATCAAATGTCTTGTTATAGTTTCTCAGGAGAGACTTGCTTCCAATTCCAGGGTAGACTTGTTCTTTACTGACCTTTGTGTATGAGATTTTTTTTTCATTCACCTTTGCACAGGGAATATAGCTTTTGGGGATCTCAAATTTTGTCACCTATGAAACTGTTCCTTTTAAACTGTTTCTTGGCTTTATCTTTTGATTCTGGCATGCTACACAACTATCAAAACAGGAGCTCTAAATGTCCAAAATTTGATGATAATCTGAACAAAAGCCCACTTAGCTCTCACTTACATTTCTTCGCTACTCACACACACCTTTTATATCCCCTCTGAGATTTTCTTCAGATCCTACTGGGTCACAAATATATTTGATTTTTTTTTTAATATTTGATTTTTTAATCCAGAATTTTTTGTTGCTTTCAGCAGGTGGCTCATTCAGAATAGTTAATCTGGCGTGCTATCAAAATGAAAATCTTTCAATGTAAACTGAGGTTCAGGGAGTATTCTACATTAAGGAAAATGAAATAATTCCTAATTTAGCTGGTGTACATAAACCCCCCAGAGAAACCAAAAATAGGACATACACACTGTATATTTTAGTTAATGAACAACTCTTATTGTTCAAATATCTAACAGCTTCAAAGAGCCCTACCTGCACATGCATGTGACAGCTTCTTACATCTTTAGGTCACACAGTCAATGCCCTTTGGAATAACTGTCTGCTAATCACCAACACTTGTTTCTAAACAGTGCCTCTCATATTCAGAGAAGGCTATTTCTGTATTAAATTCCTCTCTTCCCTGATCACAGCTTATTGATTAATCAGGGATAGACCAAAACCAGGCCTATCACCAGCAGACTCTTTGGATTTAAAATTGAAAATGAAGAGACACAGACAGATAGCATTAAGGAAGAGCTGCATTAGTTGCAGCACAATAAATATGTTGTCCTCAGGCTTCTGTTGCTGAAGCTCCCAGAGAAGGTCTAATATTATGCTTGTCTTTTCTCCACTTCCTCTGTCACTTTTCCTAACAACAGTTGTGTGATCTTAAACTTATTTTAACACAGCACCTCTGTTTCCTGGTATAAATGGGAAATAGTAATAGTAGTTAAGCCACTGGAATGATGGATTAAAATCATATCATCTATTCAGACATTTAAATTGCCTGGTAAATGTTATGATTCGATAAATATGAAGGACTATAACCATTATCACTGTTAACATCCTATGTCTCTCCTAAGTTGTCTGTATTGCAGGGACTCATTTGTGCTATTCTTAGTTCTCCCTTATACCCGTTTTTTGAGGCTCATTTCTACCAGAACTCTAGGATTTTCTCACCTGCAGGTACGATACTGCACTGGAAAACAAGAGAGAAATGGGTGCAGGTAAGTCTGTGTGAAAGTATTGCAGCTAAGACTACTGTCTAAGTAGAAGGACTTAGAGAACAAAATCAAAAGTGGAAGTAAAACAGTCGTAGTTTACCAATGTTTAAGACAAAGGGGAATTAAAATTCTTTATATAGTGTGTCCTCAAAGGAATCCTGTCTTACAAATAAAACCACCATTTTAAAACCTATAGTAAAAAATTTAAATGAAATTATTTTTAACTTTATACCAGCCAGTATATCCACTCTGACATATATATGTGCATATATATATATATGTGTGTGCTGGATAAAATACTATATCTACCTGAACCCTCTTTCTAACTTTACACCTTTAAAATCTATCAAGTCATTTGCTGGATCAGTTATAAGCAGCTTCGGTTTTCCCTTTACATATCTGTAGATATTTTCAGCTTTTCCCCCTCCTAGTGCCCACTGAGGAAACCTAAGTTATGGTTCCTGGGTGTTAGTGATAGAGAACCTAAAGAGACAGTACCTTAGTTGCCTTCTTGTTGCTGAGACACACAATACCTGACACCCACAACTTGAAAGGTGGGTTTTTTGGCTCACAGTTTGTAGAGGTTTCATTACACCGTTGGCTGACTCCAAGGCAGGACAGCATAGCACAGGGGCATGGGTGAAGAGAATTGCTCACAGAATGGAAGTCAGGGAGCAGAGACAGAGATCAAGGAGTGAGGGGCTTCCGGGCCACGCCCCCAGTGACCCACTTCCTTCACTGGGCTTCACCTCAACATCACATTTAGCCATAAGCTCTATAGTAGACTTACCTTGCCATGATCCATTTGCTTGCAAAAGCCCTATCTATGAGTGCATGAGGAGATATTGAGGGGACATCTAGATATAAAGTATAATGAGAATGAAAAGACAAATACAACTAATGGGAGGAAATTTGAGTGGTTTTCACTGTACAGGTTGAGTAGATGACAGAGGGAAAATAGTGAAATGGATGGTGAATTACTGGATACTAAGGTGTCACACAACCATTCAATCAATAAAAAGAGAGTCTATGTGAAATACAAGAAAAACATTTCAAACTAAGAGAATCAGTTCCCTAGATGACAAAAAATAAAGTCAGAGGTGAAAAGTGAACAAGGGAAGAAGTTGAGAGTTCTTGGTTTATTGGCCCTAACTATTGAGAATTTGTTTTTCTTTCTGTTCTTGAACTTTTCAGTGCTAGAGAAAAGACACAGGCCTTGCATATGCTAACCATGTACTGTACTATTGAGTTACATCCCTAACCTCAAAGTTCTAATTGTGTGGAGTGAAAATATTGCAAACCTATCCTGTGCTTATAAGAAGCTAAAACTTAACTATCTGGAAATAAGTTGGTAATCACAAAACCTACTCCTGTGAAAATATCTGGGAAAACAATAAACAGCTTGCTGTACAGCCGCTTGAGACCATGAGTGAGATCAGTCAAAAGGAATTGAATCCTTAAATCTGCACCACACTTGGGCATGAAGTCCATATTCAGACTTCTAACATAGTACCAAGGTAATAAAAATTGACCTGGCTTAGTGGATTAGCTTTGCATTACTACTATTAAATGCCCAAGGCAACTAACTTTATAAAGAGTAAAAGTGTATTTAGTTCATAGTTTAGAAGGTCAAATTACAAAATGGGGTAGTAGGTGGTTTCCACCTCTGGTGAAAGTGGCAGAAAATAATGGCCTAAGCATGCATTTAAATTAGCAATTACATGTTGTTACTTATGCACTGCTCTACTGTTATCTTGTGCAAGCTACTTGCGTCATATTTGTCCTGTGAAGCAGTTTTATATGATTATAGGCTTTTGAATCCTACCTAAGTTTGAATCTGTGTCTATTATTTATTCATATGACCAAAGCCAAGTTACCCATGGCCCCTAAGATTGTTATCATTCATGAGATGAAGATAAAGAGGAGTTCTTACTTGTGCTATAGGATTGTAGCAAGGCTTGAAGGAGATAATGTTTAAGAGTGCCTACCACAGTGCCAAGTACATAAATGAAATCATGAAAAAGTGTTTGTAGATTTGATAATACTAGGAGGCAAACGGTCTAGTAAGTGACACACCAAAGGCACTGCAATGGAAGCTGTCAACCCAGAGTAGGAAAACAAGACTATGTTTTGTCTATAGAGGACTTAGAAGCAATAATAAAATTGAATTTTATAGTCTGCTTTTTATTGTCACCATGTATCAGGAATTCTAAATAATGTCAGATATTAGCAACTGTGAGACTACTTGTTCCCAGTAAGTAGTGGACTGGAAATAAAAACCAACAGTATAAAGATCATAATGATAAAGACAGACATGAATTATTTCAGTTATATCTTTCTATGTGATTACTTGGAGTTTTTAATTAATATTTTAAATTTAAAATAGGGAAACAGCTGCTAGATGTAATATTGTATCATACGCAAATTTTACTTTATACATGAAGCACATTTCTGAATTTGAATAACATCTTACAAATTGAAATGTATTATTTTAAAATGTTATTCTAGTTGTTTAATTGCTATAATTTTAATGTAATTATGCATTAGTGTAACAGCAGTTTCTCTGCTCAAAAATTGCTCAGGTATTCACTGTGTGACAGCTAAAAAAGTTACCTTTTAGAAGTAGACAATATTATAGTGGTCACTGTCATGGCTTCTATCTAGGCGTCCCCCAAAGCCTCATGCACTCATAGCCAGGGCTTTTCAGAGGTGGTTTTGCAAGGATGGTGTGTGAATATGGATTATGGGTGTGATGACTGGATTAGTCTGATGATTGGATTAGCATAGTTCTGGGTATGGTTAGATGGATTTACTGATGTCTGAAGACCCACCTTGAATGTGAGTGGCACCAACAGGTTTGTAGTCCTCACTGCTGCTTTTGCTTCCTGCCTGCCATACAATGGACAGTTTCTCCTCTGCCACACCACCCTGCCTCATAACCAGCTGACTATGGACTGAAACCTCTACACACTGAAAGCTAAAATACACCTTTCCTCTTTTACCTTGTGGTTGTCAAGTATTCTGTCTCAACAAAAAGAAAATAACTAAGATTACTAAAGATTAGGATTAGATCGCTAAAGATTAGGAGTGGTAAGTAGGGTGAGGGTTAGATGTAGAGGCTAGATAATGGATGCAAAATACAGTTAGACACAAAAATAAGTTCTAGTGTTCTGGCATAGTGGAATAATATAGCTTACGACAGTATATACTTCAGTAAGGCCAACCACTGTTAAATGGCCTGCTAATTATTGTGGATATCACCTCTGGAAACATTGACCTAAAAAACAGATTACAAAATACTGTGTAGAATATGATAATACTTATGTAAAAAGTGTATGTGTATGAATATATACATACTTACATATTTATATTTAGGTCTGAATTATATTTTAAAAGGTAACTACAGTTACTTCCAAAATTCTGATGGAATTATATATGTTTGTATTTCCCTTACGTATTTCTGTGTCTTCCAAAGTTTAGAATAATTTCATTAACAGAAATACATTTTATATGCACACACAGAGAAAACAATAAGACTAGCAACCTATGTGGTTTGCTGTGTCTGTGGCCAACAATTCCTCTGCAGCTGAAAGTTCTAAAAACCGGCCAAATACCTCTCAGCTATTTTTGTAATAGTCAATTTTATTCTCAAAAGTCTTTCATGCTGGGTTAATATTGCTATCAGTGTCCAGATGGTGTCCAAGTGTCAAAATACCAAGCCAGATCATTAAGCAAATGAAGCATTGAAGATTTTGAGTTCCATTACTGAGTCCCATTACCAGTCTTGCATCAGACATATAAAGATCAGGATCTGGGAGAAGCTGATAGACAAATATGAAATGAGGTCAAGAACATGCAGAGAAAAAAATTACTTGCCAAGTAAAATTTTACCAAGGACAACATTCAAAATGCTAAGGAAGATCATCTGAGGTAGTGGGAACAACATAATCTGGATTTTGAAATTATTGATAGGGGTCTGTTCATCATATGCATGCTCTGATGGATGTATGATGATAGTTGGAGATGTCATCACTCAAGTTGCTTTGTCATGTAGTTCAACATGTGTATATGTTTTCATAACTGAATGATAGAATAAATATATCATCCACACATAGTTTGTAATGGGTCCATATTTAATATTGTTTGATACCTAGAATGGGACCACTTCACTGATATGATTGCTAACCTGGAGACTAGTGATTCTCAGCCAGGAATGATTTTGCCCACCAATGGATATTTGGCAACATCTAGGGACATTTTAATTGTCTTTACTTGGGGAAGTATCACAGGGAACAATTTGGTAGAGCCTATGGATTCTGCTAAATATTCTACCATACAACCAGATGCAACAAAAAATTTTCAGGTTTAGAATGTTGGTATTATTGTGAAACTGATACAGGCAGATGTTTTGTTGAAGAGTACTCAACAGTGTTAAATATCTATCAATAATATTGTCACCTCCTTAACCAAAATGTATTACTTAGAGAAGAGATCAGTGTTAAACATATTTTTATATTATAGTATCACTTTTCTTCCATCATTTTTCCTTTTTCTACTTTTCTAATTCTTAAAATAGTAAAAACAATAAATTTGCATTTGTTATAAAATTCCACATTTTATGCAAGGATATATTAAAGATTTTAGAATGGAAGTCCCACAGGTAAAGAAACGATAACCTAAACACTGACATTTGCAAAGTTTTACTCATTTTTCTTTAAATTTAACAATTGTATTTTAATAATGAGATAATTAAATATCTCATCTAATGCTATGTATCAAATTGATCATACTTTTATTGACAATTTAATTTAGTCCTTCATTACCCTTCATTTGGGGGAACTACTGAACCCAAGAAGCCTTACTATAAACGTATGTTCTTCACAGTTGATTTAATGAACTTCAGAGACATTAACATTATATGAGCTCAACTTAAAATGTATCCTTCGTGTCTTCTTCAAATTAAATAGTAATCAAAAAAGCAAAAAGTCAAAGGCTGAGATAGATCCTTTTTCGTTTCAATACTATTTATTTTCCTTGGCAGAAGATAATTATTGTGGGACCTGTCTACTACATACCATGTAAGAAAGAGCCCCCAACCCCTGACATGAACATCAAATCACCGACTACTATCTAGCTCTGCACCTGGTTCACCTCAGCATAGGGCTGCAGAGGTGATTACCAAACAACCAAACTGGTTGAAGTAGAGGCCAACACACTGGAGAAGAGGTAAGCCCGCCCAGAAGTCAGTTGCTTCAGGAAGAAATGATGAGCCAAAAGCACTAGCCCCAATGTCTTAGTTACTTTTCTTGTTGCTGAGACAATCACAGGTTAAGGAAGGGAAGGTTTATTTATCTTACAGTTTGAGAGGTTTTAGTCTATATCACCTGGCTCCAAGGCAGAGGAGCAACAGTTCATGGTGGTGGAATACAACAAAAGCAACAAGAGAGAAGGGAACTTTTTTCTGTCCCTTATATTGTATCCAGTCTACTGGGATTAGGATGGTGGCAATCCAACCAATGAACTGATCCAGCAATCACCCACTCTTAATTCCAGCACCCTTAATCCCAGCATTGTACTACAAGTCAATCAGACACTCTATATTAAACCACCTCCACACAAATTCTATGACTGCATGATGCTTTGGGGGGACATCTAAATGTAAACCATAACATTCTTACCCTGCCCCCCCCAAAGACTCATGTATACATCTTTATGCAAAAGGCATTTAGTCCATCTCCAAAAATTGCTAAAGTCCTAACAGTTTGAGCACTGCTGAAAATTCCAACTCAAAAGTCTCCTATGAGATTTAAGGCAACCTCTTAGCTGCAAGCCCCAGTACAAATGAAAAGAAAGTTAAGCACTTCCAGAATTCAATGGCACAAGATAGACATTTCCATTCCAAAAGTTACAAACAGGGAGAAAGCAAAGATTGGGACCAAAACCAGTCCAAAATTCAGCAGGGCAAACATTAAGTCCTGTAGTTCCATGTGAACCATCATAGGCAATCTGTGGCAAGATGTGGACTCGAAGGGCTTGAGTGGCTTCACCCCTAAGGAACTTCCAGTGATTGTAGCTCCCATGACTTTTCTCTTGGGTCCACTTTGCTCCTCCCTTGTAGTTTTTCTCAGAAAATCCATGTTCCTGGATTCTCTAAACAGGGGCCTCCACTGCACCTTTGGTTTCACACTCCCAGCTTCACACAGTGCCCTATTAGCAGCACACAACCTGACCTCACAGGCCTTCTTCTGAAATCTGGGTGGAATCTTTCCTGACCCCACAACTCTTGCATTCTTCATACCCCTAAAACTAGTGCCACATGAATGATGCTAAGGTTTGCTGCCAACTGAAGAAGTAGCCAGGCTTTCCTCTTTCTTGGATGTAGGGGTTGGCAGCCTCTGAATCCCTCAGCACTCTGAATTCATTTCTGAGGTCTCTAGTCTGCCACTATTCTGGAACATAGTATGGCTGCCAAAATTCTGGAACATGGTTCTCTGGATCTCTTTTCTTCCCCCTCTGTGTACACTGAGCAGGAAGATATCAAAAGTCACACAGCCAAAATACCCAAAAGGATAAAAGTGGTGGTACCAAAACAGATCAATAAAGTGTTTGGCAAATGCAAAGAAGATGTAATTAAGCAGATCATGATCCTGATGAAAGAAATGATCAGCAAGTCTGCAGAAAACACTAAAAAAAATTAAAAGGGCTAAAGAAAGATTTCCAAATCATAAATTCCCAGCATGGAAAAGAATTGGAGTCCATAAAATATTCCAAACAGATTAATAATTCTATTGAGAGTATGGGCAATATAAGTGACCAGTGTGAGGACAGTGACAGATCTAGAACATAGGGCTGTGGTTGGTGATCAATTAATGACTGAGACCTTAAAAACAACAGGGGTGAAATGTTATGGCTTGTGTTTAGATGACACTCTAAAAGCCTTTTGCAATCATGGGGATGGCACGGCTTTTCAGAGGTGACTGGATCTACAGCATGTAACACTAAAATTGATTCATGGTGCTGCAATACTAGGATCAAGGGCACTAGGATTAAGGGTGTGAGTGCTACCCACCAAAGTAGTCTGGATAAGATATAAATACTATAAAGAGCTGTTGTCATCCTTTGTTGCTTTGCTACCTTCTGCCTACCATGAACTGTTTCTTTCTGTGATGCCACCCTGCCTTGGAGCCAGCCAATTATATTGTAACCTGTACAAACTATGAGCTAAATAAACCTTTCTTCCTTTAACTTTGGGTGTCAAATATTTTGCCTAGCAAAGAGAAAAGTAACTAACACACTTTACAAACATGAATAAAGAATTTAACATACTGATAACTGATGATATGGAACCCCAAATAGCTATAATCAGAAAAGAACCACACCAAGACACATCATAATAAAAAGATCAGAAATCCAACACAAGAACAAACTCTTAAAAGCTGTTAAAGTGACAAATTACTTATAAAGGAAAACCCATCAGAACTACAGCAGATTTTTCAACATGAATTTTAAAGACAAGGAGAGCTTGGAGTGATGTGCTTCAAACTTTTAAAGTAAACAACTTCAGGGCCTGGGATATAGCTCAGTGGCACAGTGCCTACCTGGCAAGCACAAGGTCCTGAGTTGGATTCCTAGTACCAAAAAAAAAAAACACATAAAAAACAAAACCAAATGAATAAAGAAATAAATAGATAGAAAACATCAAAGACTGTTCTAGCCTATAAAGTTATCTTTCAAAATTACTGGAGCCATGAGACATTTCCATGATAAAGAACACAAAAAAATCATGACCACCAAACCAACACTCCAACAATTCTCAAGGATATGCTAAAGAGGTGATGATCATAGCAATGACAAAATGTCCAATAGAATAAATGCACCAGGCAAGATAAGCAGAGTAGGGAGGGTGAGCAATAAAGTAGAAGAGAAAGAAAGAGAATCAGCAGCAGGAAAATAAAATAATGACAGGAATAATTTAACACTTATCAGTTACAACCATCAATGTGAATGGTCTCAATTTGCCAATCAAAAACATAGATTAGAAGAATGGATTAAAAATGAAGATAAAATGGTTTGCTGTACACAACAAACATACTTACCCAAAAAGAATTCATAGACTAAAAATCAAAGGCTGGAAAACAATATTCCAGGTAATGGGAACCCATAAACAAGCAGGATTAGCAATCCTCTTTTCAGACACACTGAACTTTAAGCCCTAATTGGTAAGAGGCAAAGAATATCCCTACATATTGCTTAAAGGAATCACTCAACAGCAAGAGATAACAATTATAAATTTACCCACACCAAACAATGGTGCACTGCACTTCATTAAAAAAACACTCCTGGACATACAAAATCAGACAAATATCAATACAATTATAGTGGGGACCCCACTTCACAAATAGATCAACTAAGCAAAAAATAAACAAAGAAATATCAGAGTTGAACCAAATCTTAGAACAAATAAAATTAATAGATATATATATAGTGTTCCACCCAACAACAGAATACACGTCCTTGGCAACATGTAGAATTTTCTGCAAGATTGATCACATATTAGCCAACACAGCATGCTTAAGTATATTCAAAAGAATCAAAATTTTGCCATGCATATAATCAGATCACAGTCCAATGAAACTAAAAATCAATGGCAAAACGAATCACAGAATTTGTGCAAACACATGTAAGTTAAACAAAACACTCTTGAATAATCAGTGGGTCATCAAAGAAATTAATGAAATAAGATAGTTCCTAGATTTAAATGATGATGCCAGGCCAGTACAACAAGACAGTACTCAGAGGACACAACAAAAGCAGTCCTAAGAGGGAAGTTTATTGCTGTGAATGCCCACATCACTAAAACAAAGTAAGCCCAAATAAAGAACCTAATGATGCCTCTCGAGATCCTTAAAAAAAACAAGAGCATTCCAAATCCAGACCTAGTACACGTATTAAGATCAGAGCAAAAATATATGAAATTCAGACAAAGGCTTAATAAAAATCAATGAATTGAAGACCTTATTGTTTGAAAGGATTAAAAAAATAAACAAACTTAGCCAATCTTACTGAAAAAGGAAAGAAACAACCCAAATCAATGCAGTTACAAATTAAACATGAACACTGTTGATGTCCAGATTATTAGCAACTACTTCACAAATCTGTATGCCAGTAAATTGGAAAACTCAGAAGAAATGGAAAAATCCCTTCATACGTATGAATTACCAAAACTGAGCCAAGAAGACTTAAAAATCCTAAATAATTCAACAATGGGCAATGAAATTGAAGCACTAATAAGAAAGCACCCAACTAAGCAAAGCCTAGGATCTGATGGATTCACCACCATGTTCAACAGGCTCTTGGGAAGATCTAACACCATTACTCCTCAAACTCTTTAAAGAAATTGAAAGGGAACAAGTATTCCCAAAGTTATTCCTGGAAGCTAGCATTACACTGATTTCAGGACCATACAAGTTTCCAAACCAAAAAGAGAACTACCAGCCAATTTTTAATGAATATAAATGCAAAAACCCTCAAGAAGATACTGGCAAGCAGAACCCAAAAAATCATCAAAAAAATCATACAACATGACCAAGTAGGATTCATCTCCAGGTTGCAAGAGTGGTTCAACATATGCAAATGAATAAATATAACCCATCACATAAACAGAAGCAAGGACAAAACCACACAATCATCTCAATAGATACAAAAAAGTTTTTGACAAAATCCAACATCCTTTCGTGATTAAAACAAAAAAAATAGATACAGAAGGTTCTTATCTCAATCTAATAAAAAGCCATTCACAAACAATGTACTGTCAACATCATATTAAATGGGGAAAAACTGGAAAACTTTCCCTCCAAAGTGAAGAACAAGACAATAATGTTCATTATCACTACTGCTGTTGAACATAGTCCTTGAAACATTAGCCAGAAAAATCAGACAAAAGAAAGAAATAACACAGATACATATAGGAAAAGAAAAAGTCAAGATATCATTATTTTCAGATGACATGATCCTCTGCTTACAAGACCCTGAAAAGTTCACCAAAGACACTTAGAATTAATAACCAAATTCAGCTAAGTAGCAGGATACAAAATAAAACATAAAAATCAATACACTAATAATGAACTTTCTAAGAATGAAATTAGGAAAATAATAACATCCACAGTAGCATCAAAAATATTAGATGCTTAAGAATTAACCTTACCAAGGAAGTAAAAGAACCATAGAATGAAAATTACAACACTGAAAAAGGGAATTGAAGATGACATAAGATATCCTGTGTTCCTGAATAGGCCAAACCAGTACACTTCCAAATCTACTACATAGATTTAATGCAATCCCAATCAAAATGTCAACAGCATTCCTCACAGATTTGGAGAATCCAAAAATTCATTTGGAACCAGTAGGGACCCATAATAGCAAAAGCAATTCTGGGTAACAACAACCAAGAAGGAGACATCAAAATTCCAGATTTGAAGTTATATTATAAAGCTACTGTATTGGTTACTTTTCTCTCATTGCTGGAACAAAATACCTGATGCTCAAAGTTAAGGAAAAAAAGGTTCATTTAACTTACAATTTGTGGAGGTTTCAGTCTGCAATCAGCTGGCTCCAAGGCAGGGTAGCATGGCACAGGGATAACACTTCAAGACAGCAGAAGACAGCAAAAGCAACAAGAACAAAAAGGGGAGAAAACAAGTCTCTTTTCCTCCCATCCCCCCCACCACAGGTGAAGCACTCACATCATCTCCTGCCTTCCTCTGGCACAGGATGAGGATGTTTACAAAGTGAAGACCCTGGCCCCCTGCTGAGTTAAACTTCTAAACTTCTCAAATTGACAGAATGTATTAACCATTACAGCTACAGTGATAAAAAGAGCTCATACTGGCACCAAAACAAACATGTGAATCAATGGAATAGAGTAGCCTAAGGAGAAACAATCACACATATACAGCTATTTGATCTTTTTTGATCTTTGACAAAGAGGCCAAAAACACACTGGAGGAAAGATAGCTTCCTTAAATGATGAAGGGAAAATTGGATGTCCACATGCAGAAGATTGAGTCGACCCATATATCTAACCATGTACTAAATTAAAATCAAAACAGATAAAAGATCTAAATGATCAAACAAAAACATTTAATCTGCCGGAAGGTACAATAGGTAAAACTCCTCACATAGGCATAGGTAAGGGCTTTCAGAACAGAACTCCAATGACACAAGAAATAATACCAAGAATCCATGAATGGGGTCATATCAGATTAAAATGCTTCTGCACATCAAAGGAAATAACCAACGGAGTGAAGAGACAATATACAGAATGAGAAAAAATAATTTCAGCTATTCTTCAAACATAGCAATAATATCTGGAATATATAAAAAATGAAAAAAGGACCCCCCCCAAATAAAAGACCCAGTCACAAACCAGGTCTCTGAAATGAATAGACACTTTGTAGAAGTACATATGGACTGTCAATAAATACATGAAAAAATGTTCATCACTGACCATTAGAGCAATGCAAATTAAAACAACATTGAGATATCATCTTATTCCAAGAAGTATGGCTATTATCAAAAATATCACATAATAACAAATGCTGGTGAGGCTGTAAAGAAAAATGAACTCTTCTGTGTTGTTGGTGGGAATGTATACTAGTACAACTACTATGGGATCCATGCAGATATTCCTCAAAAAGTGAAAAAAGAAATTCCATTTGACTCAGCTATTCTGCATCTAGACATCAGAAGAGTTAAAAGTCATAATATTAGACTAATAAATGCATACTCATGCTCACAGCAGCACAATTTATAATAGCTAAATCTTAGAGACAACTTGTATGCCTGTGAACATATTAATGGATAAAGAAAATGTGTATTTGTGCACAATGGAGTAATACTCTGCCATAAACAAGAATAAACTCAAGGCATTTGTAAGTAAATGGATGCACCTTGAAACCATAATGTTAAGTGAAATCAATCAGACACACAAGTTTAAATATTGCATGCTTTCTTCCAAAATACGAATAAAGAGCAAAATAAAAGATAGAAAATAGGAAGTAAGTAGATCTTTTTCAAATGGGGAAAAGGAGATGGAGATGGGAGGGAATGTAAAAGGGATGAAAAAGAGAACTGAAGAAAAAAGGAAATACAGTTTTTGCAAATGGGAAAGGGATAAAGAGTTGTAGGAATCAGGAAGGAAGGGGAGGGGAAGGCGATAAAAGACTTTAGATGTACTATGTACATGTACAAACTCTCCATGATAAATGGAATCATTATGTACTGCAAACATATACTAATAACACATAAAATTATTATTTTTAGTAACTAATATAATGAAACAAAATACCAGTAATCTAAAATGATTATTTTCTAAATTTTCATCTAATTTTCCATAGATAAATGAAAGGAGAGAGGCTGACTGCAGAGTAATTCATGAATGTGGTAACAGTGTAATAAGATAGAAGAGCTTATAATAAAATGCTACAGATTTCTGCCATATTCATTTTTACTTTCTATTCTCTGGAGATAAATACTATTTTTTAAATTCTTCCAGCAGTCATCTTCAGGAAGTCTAAACTGTAGACTTATCCATTTCTTAAATTATTAACATTGGCTAAGATATTCTGTATTCATTAATATAAATGGTGAGAATATAGATCTCACATACTCCTTGCTTTCAGGGTTTGATATATAATTTCTGTCTTTCAGGGTTTTGTTTCTGTTTTTGCAATATGGGACTTGAACTGAGTACATTCACAGCTACATTCACAGCTATTTTTATTTTTATTTTGAGATCTATACCATAATACTATTCCCTTGGCCCCCAAATCTCATTTACGTCTCATTACACCGAATACAGTCCATCAACAACAATCACCAAAGACTTAACAATTCCACAAAGTTGAAGTCCATATTTCCCCTATGAGACTCAAGGAAAACTCTTAGCTATAAGAACTTCAGAAATTAAAAAAAAGTTAAATGCTTCCAACACACAATGGAACAAGTTACACGTTTCTATTCAAAATGAAAGAATAGGGGAATAGGAAAGAGTCCTCAGTCAGTGTTTCATGTTCCTGGCATCCCCAGTTTCCTAGGGTCTCCCATAGAGCTTCAGCCTCATACAGCTTCACAGACTTCCCTCTCAGGACATCCTAGCAGAGACTCCAATTCTTTTGTACCACATTTTCTGGACTCCCAAGCTTTCTTCTAAATTATAAAAGGAAGCCTCCATACACCAACAACTCTTGCATTCCTCATCCTAGCAAAACCAGTGCCATGTGGATAATGTCAAGGCCTGTCACCAGTTTGAGCAGTAGCTGGAGCCCCTTGGGCCGTAGCTGGCTACAGTGGTCTCTGAGGGCCTGGGAGGATTTCCCTAGGTGACTCTGAATGAACAAGTAGTGTTGAAGTTCATTTCTCAAAACAATTTCAAAGGAGTTTTTACTTTTATACCCATCAGCTGTAATGCAGCAATTCTAAGAACCATGGAGTAGGTAAAAGGGTAAGAAACTACTAGCAATTCATGTGTGTGGTTATTGACCTGTTCAAACATTCTGAGAATTGGTAAAAGTGATATTGGAAAATTGATAATAAGAGCTTTCAGGAAAACAACATGTAATAGAGTCAATTTGTGAGGATATTTTTGTTTCATGAATGTTCACAAAAGACCTCCGCAACAAAATGGGATTTCCATAACCAAGTGAAAAAGATTCCAACTGCCCATGTCAGCTAGTTACTTTTTCTATACAACCTTGAGGCTTACTCGTAGGTCATGTGGCAAAAACAAAGCTTTTGTTTGAGCTGTCAAAGAGACTTTTTCTTATTCCAATTGACCTGACAGTTCCACAACTGTGTGTCAAATTTTATAGCAGCAATGACGAACTCAGCTTATGAAGAAAAGTAAGTTTGTGAATGAATATTAAAACTTTCTTTTTAAGTTTAAAATGGGCAACGTGCTTTCCTTAGTGGAATGAAGTCAATTTTGAATGATCTTCCCTGCTATCATGCACTGCCAACATGAGTATCTATGGGCTGACTAAATATCTTACTACAGTTATATCATTTGATTCAATAATTCATTTCACAGTAAAATAAGTTAAGCAATGAGGCAGTTCATAGAATTCATAAGTTTTAGCACTTAACAAACCCACAGAATCTGTCTTATGGATTGATAGAATGGTCATCTGAAGAGTTAATTAACTTAGGAGATACTTGATAAGGTTGTTATACTGTACTATACAGTACACTATCTTTTCTAGACCAGGAACAAATGCATAACATAATATGTATCGAGTGAATAAACTATATGAGTCCTAAAAAGTAAGGTTCCAAGTGAAACTGATCTGTTTCCAAAATATTCAACCTCCAACCCTCTACTGGTTCAGATATATTAATTTATAACAATTTGAATGGTCTTCCTTTTAGATAAAGGGAGAACTTCTTTATGAGGAATAATAGCTTACTGTTGCATTATATCAACATACTTTTATTGATGTAGTTTTTAAAAGTTTGGGTTTGGGAAAAAGTATCTGCTAATTTTGAGTAAATAATACTGTAGACTGTGGTGTATTTTTTTTTATCATCGTTTGGGCTATCACTAAATATAACGTCTATG
>RJWT010004073.1:0-34519 GCA_004365215.1 Cuniculus paca
AGATTAAAGCAATTAAAAAAATAAAGCACTTTGTACAATATCAAGAAGAAAGATACCTTCAGGTTATCTCAGAATCAGCAAAACCCAAGTCATTGCAGTCTAAAGAGTACAAAACTGTGTAATCCTTTCATTTGAGGAAAATTGCTGGCATGCAAGCCAAGAAGGGTTTCCTAGGAAATCATTTCCCTAGGAGTTGTATTATTATGCCCAACCATGCTGGCACTCAGAGGCGACTGCAGTGGTGCAAGAAGACCTGGCAACCAAATTTGGTATCATCCATGTGTCACTGGTTTCACTGGCATACAGAATGTAAGAGACGTGGAGTCAAGCAGGCTTCCACACAGATTTCAAAGGAAGGGTATAACAACATTGTCAAGCTAGCTCTGAGTTGAAACTGACATCACGGAGGATAGAAGACAAAAAACAATCCAAGGTTGAAAATACATAATCAAGAGGCAAAATCAAAACATCTTTACAGTCATTTTACCTTAGTTTTTATATGTGCCAATGCTTCCCAACTTAGTATGAATGTTCTGACATTTGCAGTAAAAATTCATCTTGGCTAATAAAACCACACAGACATTTATTTGAAAAGGGTCATTGGTGATTGTTAATAAAGTACAGTTTGCACTTTTAATATTGGAATATATATGTTGGATAATTGAGTTAGTCATATAGACACGATTTTATTTTAGCTATTAGCCTAATATCAAAGAATTAAACTAGATTTGAGATCAGGAATTCATTAACAGTAGGGGAATTCACTCTCAGATGTTTTAATTTCCTGCCCTAATCCCACCTGCTTTGCACATAACACTCAGATATACACAAGTATCATAAAGCAATCTTTCAGCAAGTACATCATATATCACTTACACATCCTCACTGGGAAGTATAGAAAGCCAAAGACCACTGATGGATTCTATGAAAGGATTAATTGGCACACCAGTTCTGCTCACTAAACACTCTCTTTTAAGAACTCCTAGTTCTCCTGGGAATATAGAGTGAAAACCCTCATCCTATTTTGTATACCGGGTTCTCTGTGCCCTGTGAGAATGTAAACTCCACTACACTATGTTCCTACACCTTCTCTCAAAGTCCTCCATCTACAGAGGCTGAAGGGCACCCTTTACACTGAACTATATTATATGTGTGTCCTGCTCTGCCATTGTATTTTTTTCCAAACAGAGCGAGAGTTTAAATGAGAATATTAGGATGTCTATTAAGTAAATTGAAAGTTTTGCTGTTACTCCTCTGCAAGAACAGATCAAATCATTGGGATCTGCCAAGGCAAGTTTATGGAATCTGAGTGTTAGTTGGGATCAGGTGTAAGCTAATTTATTCTTCTAAGGGAAAATTAGCTAAAGTGACCATTTAGTTTTGATACTTTCGTTGTTTGATAAATATACATTAGCAGACTTTTTGTCCCAATTGTTTTTCAAAGTCTTTCAGCATAATGGTTACAGTTTTGATTTTAACAAATGAAAGTGCCTAATATTAATTTAATTGTGCATCTTTATCTCTGAAAGAAAGACAATTATAGGTGTATCAAAGTTTAAGGTTTAAATTAGAGAAGCATTTAGGTCATTCAAGTTCCTTCTATAATACAATTAATATATAAAAGTGACTCTTTTGGTATTTTTATTTCTCTGAAAAAGTATCAAAAAGTAACTGGTACAAAATATCAAAAAGTAATTCTTATCACAAATCATTAAATACATGCTCAAGGAATTTTTAGTTTAATAATGGAAACAGAAAATAGGCAATTAATGCACATTGTAGTTAACACTATGAAAAAGTAAACTATGCAGAGCATACAAAGGGAGGAATTGCTAAGTAATAGAGGTAAGACAGGCATGTCCTGTGTAACTGACATTTGTGTTGAAATTCAAACAGTAAATTTACATTCTCCCTAACTATGTAGGATGGTTCCTTTTTCACCACAACCATGCAAGCATTTGATATTCTTTTATTTCTTGATTACTGTTATTCTTTCTGCAGTAAGATGAAATCATAGAATTATTTTAATTTGCATTTTCTAATAGCCAGGAATATTGAACATTTTTTCATGTTTGTTGGCCATTTGTATTTCTTCCTCTGAGAAGTGTCTTGTTCGTTTCTCTTGACTATTTCTTGATTTTTTTAAAATGGTCTTTTTTTTTTTACTTCTTTATATATTTTAGGTACTAATCTTCTGTTTGAGAAATAGCTGGCAAATTTTTTTTCCATTCTGTAAGCGAGCTCTTCACTCACTAATTGATTCCTTTGTTTGACAGAAGCCTTTTTAATTCAATGTAATCCCATTTGTTGATTCTTGCTATTACTTCTCATGCAATGATAGTTCTATTTAAGAAGTCCTTCCCAAAATAAACCATGCCAAATATTAGGCTGAAGAGTGCAGGAAAGGAAAAGTTGCAGGCAGAGAAGAGAATATATGCAAAGCTAGTGCATTTTGACCTGTTCTCCGGAACAATGTGACCAACTCTCAGGTAACATGGGTATGTAAGGGACAAAAACTTCCCGTGTTAATGGTGCTTTAGCGGCAGGGATTTCCCTTAGATTTTACAGTCTGATGTGACTACTAGGGAGCAGGGGAATCACTGTGAGTGTAGCTGAAGAAGTTATAAAGATTTATGAGGTATAAGAAGTGGAGTATATATATATATATATATATATATACATATACATATATATATACACACATATATATATGATGTTGGGTGTGGTCTTACACACTTGTAATCCCAGAACTTGGGAGTCTGACACAGGAGGATCACTGTGAGTTCAAGAGCAAACTGGGCTACACAGTGAGTTCATGGCTAGCTTGGGCTACATAGTGCGACCCTATCTCAAAAAAGCAAAAAATATAGAAAAAGAAGAAGTGGATATAAACAGTTTGAGGGTAATATTAACAAAGAAAATATCAAACATACAAAAATTTTTAATAGAAAAGATATACAGTATCATTTTTATGTCATTTACACATTTGTAAATCACAGTGTATTAATTAAGTTCTTCTTGGTGGACATCTGTATTGTTTACAATTGTTGACCACTGTTAATGAAACTACTATGAATATCTTTGCATCTTCTATGAATCTATTAACATAACTTTGAGTCACATACTTGATTTCTTGACATAAAAGACTGCATATGATTCATTACATCTGTAAAATATTTTAACCAAAATTGTATCCCAAATATTAGTAAAATTGTGCTCCCTTCAGCAGCACACATACCAATATTAGTAAAATTAATGTAATTAAAAATTGAAATATCTATGATTTAAAAATACTTAAAGTGTAAAAGGCAAGCTTTTCTTTATTTTTTCTTTTCTTTTCTTTCTTTCTTTTTTTCCAGCACCAGGGATCAAACTCATGACCTCACACTTACCAAGCATGTGCTTACGCCACTGAGCTAAATGTCTGGCTTGTTTATTTTTTTACTCAACTGTCTTACATATATTTGTGGTCATGGGGGTTAAATATAGGGACTTTATGCCACTGAGCTATATCTCTAAACCATTATTTTTATTTTTTATTTTGAGACAAGGTCATACTCAGTTGTGTAGACTGGTCTCCAACTTGAAATTCTTATACCACAACTTGTATTGTTTTTAATGATGCTTTTTATCAATGTACTTAAAAGATATATGAATGAAAAAAGACAAGTTTTGTGTTGTTTTGCTATCATGGAAGAGTGCAACAACTAGGTTTTCCTCCCAATAAACATAGAGCTCTGTTAAATACATGGGAATATAAAATATCTAAGTGAAAATGCAAAATCCCATATACACAATTAATCATCACTTGGCAAACATCCAAGATCAGTACCAAATTAAGGTACTGAGACTCTTCTATGTGATTGTAAGCAAACACTTATTGAATAATGTCTATCCAATACATTTTGTTTCACAAGCTTCTTTTATTCCTAAAGAAAATCAATTTTATTGAGTTGAAATTGAGTTTATAATTTATAATAATGCCTACATTCCAATTATGCTTAAAACTATAAACATGAAAATATAAGTGAATAATTTAATTTACAACACTGAGATTCACATTAAGAGATAAGTCAGGAACCAAGGAATCTGTAGTTTTAAAAAGCCTATTAAGCCTTCACATT
Source organism: Cuniculus paca (assembly GCA_004365215.1). NCBI lineage: Eukaryota > Metazoa > Chordata > Mammalia > Rodentia > Cuniculidae > Cuniculus > Cuniculus paca. The sequence continues at coordinate 4,125 of RJWT010004073.1, forward strand.
CACACGCACAAACCAAAACACAGCTGGGATGAAGTGTCACCAACCTAACCACTGTATGACTGAAATTTTCAAATTTTAATATTTGTATGAATCTCCTGTAGAACCTGTTCAAAACTGGACTCAATTGGGAATCTAGTAGATGCCCATATCTGTACTTCTGGGAAGCTCCAGAACACATTGATGCTATTGCCCTAAACTCTGGGACAGGTGGTTTTGTTACAAAGTTTTGAATCTTTCAAGAAATGAAACCCACATAACCGTCACTCTCTCTGAGATAATATTACTCAGATGACCAAAAAAAATGCTCTTTAAAAATGATTAAATAAAGATTAATTTCAATTTTGCTTCTTGCCCTCTAAAAATTTTTTTCTTTCTTTCTTTCTTTTAAACTAAAAGGCACCATGAGGAGTAATAACCTATGGCTACTGCCTCCAGCTGCTGCATTCAGCCTGGTGCCTTACATCAGAAGTTCAAGTTTATGTTGCTCTCAGCCCACACAAAAACTAAATCAATTTTCTTGAGTCACTGTCGGTTTATTTCTGCCCAGGCATTCTCCTGGAGTTCACAAGTGCACAGAAAACTTAATGGTCAGACTTTATTATTCCTAAATAGCCTGCCTATAAGTACAGAGGTTTTACCTCACAGAGAAAGAAACAGCTAAACTTGAATGAGGGGAGATCTTTTTTAAAAGAAAAATCTGGAAGCAATCCCAGAGTATCCATCAGCCCCTTTAATTTAGACCTCAACAGGGAGAGCTGCAGAGAAGAAAAACCTCATTTATAATATAGGAACTCATTATTTTTCTTCTTGGAAAACATCTGCTTTTAGTTCTTCTCAGTTCCCATTAGATAAAATCCACACAGAAACATCTACAGATTCAATTTTAGTTACATGGTTAGAGCTGTTGTTATAAATCTAGTAGTGATCACTACATAGCAATGATTTTAATGGATCTATTCCAGGGCTATGTCAGATATTTGTAAGCACTTAGCATTATCTTAATATTTTCCAAAAAATGTGATATGAGTAGAAGTATTAATTCTATTTTAACATGAGAATTTTGAGGCTTAGCAAGATCAAGTAACTTACTTAAGATCATAAAAAAAAGTTAAGTGACAGACAAAAGATTTGAATATAGAAAGGAAACATAATACTTTTCTGCTGCCAAGCATATCCTCTGAATTTCTTTGCTCTATTTTACCTCCCTATGTCTAAGTAGACATTTTTAAATGTGAAAAAAAATTCCTCACTGATATGTTTATTTGAAATAATCAGTTAGACTAGTGTTTCAGCATCTAATGAGTACTAATTCAGAAAAATATGGTGCAATTCTAGAATAAGTATTTCATTCTAAGCAAGTAGTTCTTATCCTTTATTTCACTCAGTAAGCTTTCCCTCTTTATTAACAGATAGGAGTAATAATAGTAAAACAGCATTATCATGCTTGCATTATTTATTTGTTAGTATAGGAAGTGCTATAAAAAAGCAAATCAAACAATGTAATACATATCCTCTCCCATTAAGGAAAACTTAATTGGGCACATGTATCTGAGAGATAACAGAGAAAGAGAGAGACAGAGACAGAGACAGAGACAGAGTGACAGATGGAGAGAGAGACAGAGATGGAGAGAGACAGAGTTTAAAATGTACTTTTGCATTAATTATGATATCTGTTGGGGCAGATACCATATGAATTAGAGAATTTGAAATTTTCTTTGCAATGAGTATTTTTTCCCCTTAAACTACTAAGATTTGGGTCATAGGATTAAAGTTCTGTTAGGCAGAGTTTGGCAATGCTCTGGAGAAAAGGTGAATTAAGGACCTAGAGGAATTCTTCTTGACAGAACTAGTCTCTATTCCTGAAATGAAATGTTTCTGTTTGAGAGCAGTTTGAAACATTGCCCAGCCCATTCTATTTACAACAGACACCATGAAATTAATGCTTGTTTAAAGAATCTATGCTTGCTGAAATGCCTGATGTAAGACATTAGTTATGTTAAATTTTTTATAAAGGTATTTGCGTTTCCTAAAACTCAAAAAAATATTAAAAGTGTAGTCAGATGTGGTGGTACATGCCTGTAATCCCAGCACTTGGGAGGTTAAGACTGGAGGATTGCTGTGAGTTTGAGGCTAGCCTGGGCTACATAGTGAGTTGAAGTCCAGCCTAAACTACAAAGCAAGACTCTGTCTCAAAAGACAAAGCAACAACAACAAAAGTTGAGGCTGTTGTATTTGTTTACTGATAGATTCACACCAGTTATTACACTTAAAATTTCATTTTCCATCCATCTTATCAAATCACATTTTATATATATAATATCTGTTCTTCTGTAATATTTACACACATACACTTATGGGTACACACGTGTGCAAACACATATCGAGCATATATATATATATATGTATGTATATATAATATAGTCAAACTATATGTGTACAAGTATTTCAATGAATACGACTGGAAAGAGATAAAATTCGATTTGAGGATATATCATATATTTAAAAAAGAAGTGCCAGATGTGGTAACACACATCTGTAATCCCAGCATTTAGGAGGCAGGAGGATCACTATGAGTTCAAGGCCAGCCTGAATTGCATAGTGAAACTCTGTCTCAAAAAAAAAAAGAAAAGAAAAGAAAAGAAAAAAAGAAAAGAAAACTGAAGTTAGTGATGGAGAATGAAACATTATAAGTTTGTATTTTTAAAAAAGGGACATCCTAAATCACAACTTTACTGACTACTGTTAAAAATTTTAAAATGGCAGCTTTTGCAAGAATTTGCATTGTGCCTACATCGGGAAAACATAATCGTATTGTGTGGTTGAGCAGATGGATGTCAGCATTGGGGTCATGAGAAGAAATAAACTCCTAAGAATTCTACTCACCATCCATATTTACCCTTATGTAGCTTCTATCCAAATTGTTGGATGGGGGAATTCTGGCAGGTTGGGCATATGAGATTGAATTTTAGAACATTATGTGACTCTTTGATCAGCTGAAATATATGAGTTTATTTATATGACAGTAGTACATCAACATTTGGATGAAATTATAGCTTAGGAACCATTGTTGTCCATAGTATCAGGTTCTTAACAATGAAAGACAAATGAACCACTCTTGTCTTCTTTGCAAGTAATGGAAAAAACACAAATATACATAGTCCAGTGGAAGAGAGCAAGATTTAGTTCTCCTCAGTGGTTCAATTGAGGGGTAAGAACAGTCAAGTCTGGATGTTCATGGGAGTGAATTAATCATCACTCTCTTATTTCATTAATAAGTTGGAGCAAGAATAAGAAGACATTATGCTTCAATTCTTAGACTACTTTCTGATCCTAGAAGCAGTGTGCTCACAAGAAGTACTTTATTTCATAAATCTTTTATGAGGCTGGGAACATGGGTATGTTGAACATCAAATATGAAAAAGACTAAAATAAAGAATGACACATGATATATTTATACATACGAAGGCAGAACACACTGGAAAATAAGCAAGAATATGTTAATATATTTTAATCTCTGTCAGCATGATTTAATTAGTTATATTAATCATCAGGTGAAATTTTTTACTGTTTCACATGTTCTTTTAATCCTACTCAATTTTTCCTTTTCTGTCAATGTGTTGTTGTAAAAGAAAACTTGATGTGATGCGTGTTTCTCGGCCAATATTTTTATTTTTCTAGCTTCACTAGCCAAAAGTCTGATGATGATTATGAAGATTATGCTTCTAACAAAACATGGGTCTTGACTCCAAAAGTTCCCGAAGGTGATGTCACTGTCATTTTAAACAACTTGCTGGAAGGATATGACAATAAACTTCGACCTGATATAGGAGGTATGCTAAAGCATTTGTACCTTACTATAGAGAGGAACACATGAACGTGTTTACCTTATTAACCTTATTAGAACAAAATATTAGCATACTTCTAGAGCCAGAAGAATTAAATTATATTTCTACTATATATTATAACAAATGAAGTATATATAAGTAGCACTCCAGCTTGGAGGTAGGATTGGTGTTGATAAGTTCAAGGAAAAAAATATGATTTTCAAGTGAAGCTTGAGAGCTAAAGCTTAAAATTTCTTGGCTATCCCAGACAAAGGCAAGAGAAATAATTTGCGATGTTTTATGAAGCAACTCCAAGAATCAAAATAGAAAACAGACAAGCAATATTGGTTACCTATTGCTGCTTGATCAAGATTCACGAAATCTCAGTGGCATACAACATTGAATTTTTACTTGGCACTCATTGGAGGTTGAGCTGATCTAAGCTAAGCAAAACTGGGGCTGCTCACTTAGACAAGCAATGCTCCAAGTGCTTCTCATTCTCCTTGTGCAACCAGCACACTAGCTAGAAGCATCCTTCATGACAACAGAAGACAACAAAACAGAAAATAGGTACTCCTAAGGCTTAATGCATAGATTTAGAATTAGCACACTCACTCTTGTCTATGAATTATTAACCAAAGCAATTCCAGAGAAGCACAATATTCTGAAGCGGAGAAACAACCTCACTGAGGTGAAGGTAAGGGTGTAGATGTTGGTATTCATGAAGAATCCAATCAATCACAGACAGTTTTAGGCATAGTACTTTCAAGGGAAATGAATAAAGATGAGGGAAAATGTAATTGTTGAATTTAGATCCAGAAAAATGTGATGAATCTTTGCTTATTAATAGTCAAATGAAAATGGAGTACATGCATTTGTTCATGAATGCTGTACTACAGATCTTTAGTAGCAGTCCTGTCTAACAAATAGGTGTATAACGGGTTTCCATATGGTTTCCTCATATTATCTGTGTAGCCACACCATCTAAGAAATCATTGAGACAGATGGACTTTGTGTTGGATTAATGCTAAGATAAAGTGGTCATAAAAAAGTCAATAGGGAGCAATGTCTCCAAAACAATTCATGGTATTTTTGTTCTTTGTGTCCACTTTATATTTCTAATGCGTAGTTTTTTCCTAAGTACCAAAGTATTTTTTGTTCTCTATTTGGGTCCAGTCAAGTTAAAATATGCAAATAGATTCCAGTTCCTGAAGGAAAAATGGTGAAATTTAAGATATGAGAGAATGAACAAAAGCTGAGAATAGTGTGTTTTAATTTCTTCATTTTATATAGTTTTCAAAGGATAATCAGTTTCAAGATGCCACTATACTTCTTATAACAATTACAGGCTTAGAGGAAATACTTCTTAGAAAACAAAATTGTTATTCAAATGTAGTTAGTTAGCAACTAGTGCCAAACTAGTTATAAATAAATCAATACTAATGTAGCTAAATAAGTCTATTCTAGAAACTATGCACTAAGAAAATAAAATCTCATGTCTTTGCATGTGAACATATATTTGTGGTTCTTTTTACAGTGAAACCAACATTAATTCACACAGACATGTATGTGAATAGCATTGGTCCAGTGAATGCTATCAATATGGTGAGTTTCATAATAAAATTTCTATTTTATAAGCATGGAAATAACAGGAACCATGATAACAAAAAAATTAGATTCGAGATTTTGGAACAGAAAGGCAAATTTTAGATCCATTTGTTCTCTTGTAATTTAAAAGTCATTAAAGTTTGAGCATTTTTTTGTTATAAGAACTAAATGTGATCACATGTAAAATTAGTGTAAGTATGCTGTTATTGAAATGTAGCAATAACTATGTACATACCAGTGCTAATCATAAAAAAATAAAATATAATATTCCACTAAGTTTTAGAATATTTATAGTGTGGAGTGGCATAGTTTGCTTTAAATTAGAAGTATTTCTCAAAGGAAATAGTGCATCAGTTGTAATCATAAATGTAACTTTGTTTTTATATAACATTTTGCACTGAAATATGAAATAAGAAACTAGAATCAGTCCATCACATAATGGAGTAAAAGAGAGTAGGGAAGAATAGGATGGAGTCAACAAAATATAACATAAATATTCGTATGTTGTATTATATGATGTAAGTATGTGACAGAATATGGTGATGCTATAATTTAAAAGTACTGTTTGCAAAATTCACAATATACTTTGTTAACACAGTGAAAGATAAGAAACTTTAATTTTTCACAATTATGGTAATAAAAATACTACCGCCTGTATAGTTCATGAAAATAAGTTCACTAGTTAAAGCATTTACTATAAATTCTAACTTTTCATTTTTTCTAGTTAAAGTTCTCAGAATCTTTAGCATTCTAATATAAACTGCAAATATTAAAGAAGGAGAACTTGTTGATATATCAGTCTAACTTTACTCTTATAGGTTGTTAATTTAAGTATTGCAAGTTTATGTTTTAAGAATAGCAGTTTCCAGAACTATCTCAGCATCAATGTTTATGTGAGACATTGAATACGATCCTCAAATATTTTAGTTTTTTTCGTTGTTTGTTTTGTGTTGTTTTTGTTGGTGGGGATTTTTTCTTACCTCCTGGTATGTCATCAATTAGTTGACAAACGATTTTGTAGAATAGGTTTCCAACTCATTACTCCTAGATTTCACATGGGGAACTAAGCAGTGAGCAAAAATGCCTGGCTTCTTACGGTGGAGATGCAGTCGATCCCAACGAGACTGCAGCAGGCAGCACAGAGACAGAACGTAACACAGCAGATCAGAGAAAGCAGATCCAGTAATTTGCATATGCTTTGACAAATCAATAATTTCCATGGTCCTTCCTATATTTCAACATAAAATGAAGTGTAGGAAGCTAGACTAGGAAATGTGAATGATCTTTCCTCCAAGTTCTTGTATTTTAATAAGAATGAGTTGCTTTTATTTTCTTTAATTCCGCCATTTATAGACATGATTGAACTGAAAATACAAAAGAATACAAGTTGTGACTTAGGACAAACTATTGTGAATCATGACAATGTAAAGTTACTGAAACAGTTGTTTACTATACTAGTTTTGTCTTTGCTTTTATTGTTCACATAAAGTGGTTTATTAAGTGAGATAATATATGAGGTGTTTAGACAGAGAATTGACACCAAGAAGTACTTAATTAATAATAACAACAAAAATAAAATTATTAACAATTAGGACAACGATGATGATGATGAAGTTGAGAAGTAAAGAGGTCTGGTTTTAGAGCTGGAGGGAACCTAAGCATGTACTTGTGTTAATTCTTCATTTGTAAAGATGAGGAAAATGAGGCCAAAGACTAAAGACATTTTCATCAAAGAATATCTGAAGCTAGGATAGTCACGCTAGAACTCATATTCTGACTCTAAATTTAGTGGTGTGAATTTCACACTATACTTGCTTCACTTTGACTGAAGTCCACCACTTTTTTGTTTAGTAATATATACTTGAGAGCAACTGACACAGTGTTATGTCATGATACTATTTAATAATATATTTTCTGGTAGAGATATATGAGGTCTAAAAATTATTTTCAATTGATCAATTACAACTTGTTTAGAGGAAAGAAAAGCAGCAACAATAAATAGTAAAAAAAATTTTTTTTTGTACTGGTTGCATGCTATCATTCTGCTGTGGAGTAAAACACTTGATGTGCATTCCTCTCTTCTAACTTCACATTATCTAACCTGTTAGGTTCCTTATTATCTCTAGTTTATTATAAGGCACTGAACCTCTACTTCTGTAGGTTAGTATCATGTTTTGTTTTGTTTTGTTTTTTGTTTGAGTATTCTAGCCCTTGTTTCATTCTATCACAATGCTTCTGAACATAGACAATTCTGTTCCTAAGATGTTTTTGGTAATGTCCAAGGTAATTTTAGTTTTGCAACTTGGCAGGAGTGGGGGGTCAAGTGGAGGGGTTGCTACTGACATTTAGGATGTAGAAGTCAAGGATGCAGATAAACATGTGCAGTACACAAGGCTGATCTTCATAGCAAAAAATTAGCTGGTTCAAAATATTGTTACAAAATTTTCTATAGATGTAGAAAGCTAAGGATTATGTCTGAGCTATGATCCTTTGTTAGAATTGAGACAATCTTAATTTTTCATAAAAATAACAAACTGGTTTAATAAATCAAATGAAGTGATAACCTTATCCACTGAGGTATTTCTTTCTTTTGGATCATTCAAAGCCCAAGTAGCTTTGCCTCATACTGACAATTGCCTAAGAATGAGATACTCAAACACTCTGTGATACATTTTCATTGTACTAAAATGTTCTGCTTTATCTTTTTCTTTAAAACAGGAATACACAATTGATATATTTTTTGCCCAAACATGGTACGACAGACGTTTGAAATTTAACAGCACCATTAAAGTCCTGCGATTGAATAGCAATATGGTTGGGAAAATCTGGATTCCAGACACTTTCTTCAGAAACTCCAAAAAGGCTGATGCCCATTGGATAACCACTCCCAATAGGATGCTGAGAATTTGGAATGATGGCCGAGTGCTCTACACGCTAAGGTATTCTCAGGGGAAAAGAAAAGAGTAATTGCTTTGAATAGAACAAAAAATAAAAAAATAAAAGGAAGACGAAGGAAATTCCAAACCCACATCAGGCTCAGCATGCTTAATTACAATGGCAAGTGACATGGAAAAATTACTTTTTTCTATTATCAGTGAGCTTTTTCAAAGCACACAGTGCATAAACATGGGTAAAACTTTTGTTCCATGACTAATGTGAAATGAAAAATTTGGTTTCTCACAAGTGACATGAAATTTCTCTTGTCTTTGTGAGATCACCTGACCTTTGTGCCAATCGGGGCTTTGGAATGTGTGTCCTGCTACTTGAGACTATGGAAGCTATACCAGGCAGTTCTCATATATGGAGATGTTTTCATTTCTAAGGAAATCATTATTAAAAGAACTTTTGATGTAAATGTCTCCACAGTCTTCCTTTTTTAGCTACACAATGACAGAAACCCAGAATTCATTATCTTCCATTTCTAGGCACCCCAACCCCCATGACATTAATAGGCTGTGTGAATTTATTTGTTGTCTATTTGGATAACATTCAACTTTCGGGGAAAGTTGATGGAAGCTATATCCTCTGAACTTAAATATTAAGTAACATTGTAAAATTTTTTTATTTAAATTATTTTATGACATTGTTTTAACCCATTTCTTTTTCCAGTGCATGTAAAATACTTTTGCATTGAAGTTTTCTGTGGATAACACTAAATTACTAAATAGCATGACAGATATGTAAATATGCTTAGGAATCAGACCAATATGGTTATGGTTCTTCGCTCTCTGTCTTGCTATCTATACGAGGTGGGGCAGCCTTCCAGAATTTCTTCTGATAAGGACCAAGGAGAAGCAGTATGTAATAGGTTCTGGGTTCTGGAAGACATCTCATCTCAAAGCTGTGCTTTCATAGTAAACCTGATGATTTTACTTCACATTTTTCATTTAGATGAATTAAGTGAGAACTGATATAAATTTTTAGGAAAGAGCATCATCATCTGAGTAATCTTATTATGCAATTAATTAAAAAAAAACTTAAGTAATACAGGTTGCGAATACAGACTGTGACACAACCCCCTCCTTTGCCACAACTGAGCAAACGTTTACCTGGTGTTACTTAATTTCTATAAAACATAGATAGTCGTTCTTACCTTCCAGGATTGTTACAGAGATGAAATGGAGCAATATATAAAATGCTTAACATAGAATCTGATGCACAGCAAGCATAGCAGATATTAAAATTATTTGTACATATTTTCAGTAAACAAATGAATTTGATTCTTCTATATCTTAGCATCCTAGAACTTCTAGCTTGAAAATTATTCATGCTATATACACATGTGGCATATTCTCTATGCCTTGTATAATGCTCAATAGAAGACATATACTGTATAATGGCTCCAAATCCTTTATCAGAATTATATTAGGTATTAGGAAAAATGATCACAATTACAAAAGAAATTCATTGCATCTATTTTGTGTTCATCAAGGGCTTTATCAATTAAAGATAAAGTAGTGACAAGAATAAGAAGCTAGTGGAGATCAAAGTCTGTATGATATAATGTATCTCAGTCTAGCTTTTGTAATATAGAGTCAGTCGCCTTATCTCAAGGCTTTTTATTGTTCTCATAAAATTGTGGTCATTTTTGACTTTATTAATTTGAAGAATCACTAAAATTTTCAATTATAGAAATTCCTAAAAAAGTCACCCATGAGATACAGTTAAGGCTTGAACATTGTTAGTCTATATTTAGAGATTTTATTAAGGTTACTTATCTATAACAAGCTGTGTGTGCGTGTGTTTGGGCATGTATGCATAAATGTATGTCCGCATCAATGTTTATGAAATCTAATTATATTATTTCCAATTTTAATCAGCCCAGTTTAATTTGGAGGGATAATACTAATAAGTATCAAATTTAATTATTATTTCATTTATAAATAAAACTAATCTTTACCTTTTTTTCTTTTTTGGCACTGGGAATAGAGCTCACAACCTCACGCTTGCCAGGCAGGCGTTTATGCCACTGAGCTAAATCCTTGGCAATCTTTACTTTCTAAGGTCAAGTAATTATGAGAAGACAATGATTAAAACTTCTAGTTTTAGAGAAAAATAAAGTTATGTCCACCTTTCAACTGTGCCAGTAGTTATGTGACTTTGAAGAAGTTTAAGTACAATAAAATCATAATGACACTTACTGAATGAGAAAACAATTGACTTTATCCACATCTACACAGATAATTAAAAATATATTCCAAGCTCTGTTATTACTCCATTATGCTGCAGAACAGTAAAATCTCCCCAATTAAAAGTCATGTTAATTGAAGAATCCTTTAAAATAAAATTTTATAAAAATATTTTCATAACATTGTAAGGAAACAAAGTTAATAATATAAAAATTTTTTAAATTTCAACCCATTACTACTACAATTTGGGTTATATCCACATTTCTCCAAACATGAAATCTGGACTTCTTTATTTCCCTCCTAAAATCCTAGCCCAGGACTTCAGACTTTCTCTCTCTTTCTCTCTCTCTGTCCTCTGTAACATACTATTCAGTGATTTCAGAGTGTTCAGTTGTAAAAATGTACAAAACCTTACAAAACCCTATTGTGCAACGTGTGCATTTTTAAACTACTAGAAGTGTGAAGCTAACAGCTAACAAATCTTTGCAATTAGAAGAAATTATTCAGAAGAAAAAGGGAAATAGGAAGGGGGAGGGGGAAAGGAAGGAAGGGCAAGAAAAAAAGTAGAAAATAAGGATAAAATGGAAACCACGCTTTGTGAAAAGGGAAGGAAAGGGGTTTTGAAAAGAGGGGATGGGAATGGGGGTGAAAAAAAGGATTGAAGATATATCATGTAGAGACACAAAATCCCTATAATGATGGTGATCATTATGTATATCTAAATTGTGCCATTAAACTTGGATAAAAGTGGCAAATAAAATTTTTTAAAAGTCCTGATGTAATTAGGAGATAAAAATCTGAGGATTACCAGCACTCATTTACTTGCAAACAATACATGAGCTTAAGTACTTAAAAGTTTGTTGAATTAAATATATTCACTGAGCAGTCTTATTGTGCAATTAATTTAAAAAAAACTTAAGTAATACAGATTGTGAATAAATGGAATTGAGGTGAATGAAGTGCTATCGTTTGGTCTGGAGAAATAGTCTCTCTCTAGGCTTCTCCATCCCTCTTTCTTCCACCAAAAAACAAGGTTTCTTTATATTCCAGGCTGGTCTTGGACTCACTGTGCAGCCCACTGACCTCCGACTCACTGCAATCCTCCTGCCTCAGGGAATGCACATTTAAAAATTACACTATCTTTCTATTTATATTTAATACCTTTCTCCTTAGGCTGACAATTGATGCTGAGTGCCAATTACAGCTGCACAACTTTCCAATGGATGAACATTCCTGTCCCCTGGAGTTCTCCAGTTGTAAGTAATATCCCTGCTGCATTTGTATCGCCTGTCACCTGTAGTCTTTAATTGTAATTTCAGTTAATTGGTGAAATTGCAGACAATTGCAAGATGGCACTAATCTATGCTATTGACTTTGAATAGTTTGGCAGTCTTTTTTTTTTTTTCCACAACTCTAATTTGTCCCAATTGGGAAAATGGATCTATTTTGTCAGGACTTACAAATAGTCTTTAAACTTTTATCAAACTGGCAATGGTGCTCGGAGCCCTTTGTTGAGGTGGGTTGTATTTACAGAGCAGGACTCAAAAGGAAGAATGCAATGGTTGTGTTGTTAATGAACACCTCCCACATAAAAATACTTTTACTGTTATCACATATGTGAAATGCTTGATTGACACACTTAGAGTCAATAAAAGCATGACTTCTTATTAATAACCATTATCATTAGATAATGCAATATATAGAGAGGATCCAGTGTGACACAGACAGGTTAAGTTTTAATCATCTTCACAGATGTCAGAACCCAAACAAACAAGTCTTGGTTCCCGAAAGTGTTTGCTTTACTGTTTGTTTAGAATCTCTGTTAGATTGCTCACTTCCTCTTTACTTATGTGCCACTTGTGCATAGTAGGCAAAATTTTAAAAACTGATACTTTAAGTATATGTTTATGAATATAATTTTTCAGCCAGATATTTAGAAAGCCTCTTAGGAAAAACTAAATCAATGCTGTAAATAAAGGTAAAAAAAATGATCAGAGAAACAATCGCTTACTCATCATTATGAAGATTTCGGTGGAAATCAGAAGAAAAACATAAGTGTACATCAGATATATTTAGAAAAGCTCCAATTGTAAATATTTTTTCATATTTTGCTTCATCTAAGAATAGAACATATTTAATTATAAATTTAATACTTCCATGAGTCTTAATGAGATTAACCCTCTTATCTTTTAATTTTCTGAATGAATCTACTTCTCACCTGAGTAATCTAAATCTCAAGAACTGGTAATTTCTGTGCCTTCAGTTTCTGGATGACTTACCCTGAGCCTAACTACAATGTAATATTACTTATTGCTGTAGAAAAATCAGTCACCAGGTCATTCCCCACAGAAAATTACCTAAGGTAATTGTTATTTTCCTCAGTTTTCAATCCATTCTATTACATAAATCCCCAATAATTCTCTAAGCATCATTTTTTGTCACGATTTACCTGAACATAATAGACAAAGAATTAAATCAAAAGTAAAAAAAAGAAGTAAATGTATGAGATTTTTACTAAAGTCATGAATTATATGATACAATGAAGAATTATCCTTACATAGCATTATCAGTGAATGAATAGTTGAGGTGGTTTTCAGGTTTCTTTCATTTATTTGTATTTGAGAAACATTATTCCACATTTAGCATGACAATGTTTTTCATTCAAGAAATATATCCTGCACTTTGAGTAATATTATCATGCTTAAGCAGAAAAACGTTAGAAAAAAATTAAGAAATTTTGCCAGAGTACTTTGGTTTGGAAAATTGTCCTCATCATCATCACATTGCCTCACCTTTCATTATAATCATTTTTTTAATGAAGAATTTATCTTGTCTTGTTACCAAGATATTAATGTCTTCCCGTTGGCATTCCTACTTATTGTTTTGGGTACACATGTACATTAAATTAACCTAAACAAATGGAGAGACAATGATGCAAAGAGTTGAAATTTTCCCATCTATTTTTCTCTCTGGAGGACTTGGATCTACAATTTTTCTTGAGTTTTTAGTTAAACATGACTCTCAATATCTTCCCATTAAACACCTTTCACTACAAAACTCATTTTACTTACTACTTGTTAGTTTATTCTAGTCACTTATAAATTATCTCATATGATGTAAAATATGTAAATAACATATAGGAAATTATGCATAGTATCTCTTCTGTTCAATTTAACCTCATTTTCCAGGATAATTTTTTTCAAAAAGAATAAAGCCAAATGAAATAAGAAATAAAGCAGAATAGTCAATCAATCAAAACAAAATAATGAACATGGTACATGACTTCAGAACAAGATAAAAAGTAATCAATAACTGCTACCATAATGCCTCTTGTTATCTTCAAATTAACTGCCCACACCATTAAGCATAATAAAATCAAACAAAACAGAACAGAATAAAACCAATAAAAACAAAACAATGAAAGCAGTACAGGACTTCAAAACAAAATAGTAAAACAACAGTGGCTACAATAATGCCTCTTGTTATCTTCAAAGTAGTTGCCTATACCATCAGACATAATATAATCAAACATAGCAGAATAGAATAAAATCAATCAAAACAGAACAAGGAAAGCAATACAGGGCTTCAAAACAAGATAATAGGAAATCAATAATGGCTGCCATAATATATTTTGTTATCTTTGAAATGGCCACCCATGCGATCATTTTGACATTCTAATTTATGAATCTTACTCTATATTAGCACATGGTGCTATTCTAGTCATCTTGGCTACTGCAATAACTCTTAGTCCAGGATGTTCATCTAACTTATAACACTCTCATTGTTTACCTCAGTGCCTCAGTGTGTAGAAGGTGGCTGCTACATATGTTCATTTATTGTTGTTTGTAATGTGAGCTTTTCAACCTCACTGTAGATGGCTATCCACGTGAAGAAATTGTCTACCAATGGAAGCGCAGTTCTGTTGAAGTGGGTGATACAAGATCATGGAGGCTCTACCAATTTTCATTTGTTGGACTGAGAAATACCACTGAAGTAGTCAAGACAACTTCTGGTAAGATGTACTTGACATAAATTTTAAGTGACTCTTGTGGATTTCAAATTTTGTTATGTGTGATTTGAAAGACTTTTTGTTTTGTCTATGAATGATATTCTGAAATTTAATGAAGCCTTTTAATTTCCTAGAGAAAATTGTAATTGGTATTCTAGTAGAATAGATAAACATGAATGTATTTTACCAGTTTGAAACAAAATTAATTTGTAAATGACCTGCTACTTGTTAGGCAAAAAATTAATGGCAATTATCTTTAAAAAGAAAACAATTATTTGATGCAAATTTATTGTTTCTTTTAGGGAATACCTTTCTAATATGTTGAAATAGTATTTATCATAATCACACAGAGATAATGTACATTCTACAAATGCAGAAAAGTGACTGTTGTCAATATAGACTCAGTTTCCCTTCAGTAATTTATTATTTCAAACTGCTTTATTAGTGGATAAGAGACCATGATTTGAATATTCAACAGGGTTGGGTTCAAAGATTTACTTCATCAGTGACGGTTCAGCTACAGATACTGGAAAAACTTATTGAATCTCTGAGGGGGTCTGCTTTTGCAAATACCCAAAATGAATAAAAGAACCTGCTCACAAGTATTCTGTTTATATATATATATATAAAAGTAAAATACTTAGAATGATCCCTGCCACATGATGAACACTCAATGGCAGCTCTACCACTAAATTGGTTATATTTATCAGATATATATGAGACATAATGTACCCAAGACTTCAGATTTTTCAAATGAAGCTAAAAGTCAGTATTTTATTTGAAATAATATGATTTCTTATTATTTTAATAGCATTATTTAATTTAATTAAAATCCCATATTGAGAAAGTTAGACATATTTCCTGACTGTATCTATCTCATGCATGTCCAGTTTGAACTCTATGCAATACTGAGTATATATTCTACACAGATTACTTCAATTAATCCTTTTATAGTGTGTAAGTTTAAATGTGTTCCAATTTAAAATGTGAACATTTTGTTCTAAGCTTATTATCTAATAAGATTTGTCATTTGAAATAGACTTCTACAAACCAAGCAGATTTCTGTTGATTTATTTGAACATATCTTATTTTTTTCCAGAATTTATAGGATGTATTTTTGTTCTGAATAATGTTGGAATAGGGTTTGGTATATTGTACAGAGAGAAGCAAATTAAGGACCTACATAAAGATGACAAGTTAAGATTCAGCCTTCAAAAACATTATTCTCTGTATTATGGAGTTATCTGGCTCTCGCATTCACAAGTTCTTCCAAAGGCTTTCTTATTTAGCAAAAAGGTCACAACCATGCTTGAGTATATTTGGAAAAAGTGTCCTTTTGTTTCCTTACACACGATAAGTCTTGGCCGTCAAATACTAGAAGAATCTTTCATTTAATTCAGGGGGAAGAAATCAGGGTTGCTTTAGAAATGAGGTTTTCTAACTGTGAAAGAAGAACATATATAAATATAATCTCATTTTTATGCTTACAGAATGAGGAATTGGGCAATACATTCTGCTGTATATTCACATTTCTATAATTATTCCTGTACCCTAAAACAGAACACACAAACTTATGACTAGCAGATTTTTTATGCAGTCATTTTGAGCCCAGAACTGCATTAAGACCAAGTGACTGTAGAAGAAGGGTTGAATTTTACTTAAAATGAACGTTTCTTATTCCTGGTTCAATGTTCATATGGAGAATGATTGAGAACATTTACTATTAAATACTTCCAGGAGAAAAATCATCCACTTTGTTTAAGCATATGAAAAAGAATTATCAAGATCTCACAAGGCTATTAATCTTTCTAAGGAAATCACAGCAAAATTCTATTGAAAAAAATACCAGATGTGATTTGAGTAGTATCAATTAATAGAATCCATGAGCTCATTTGCAAATTTTATTATGGTTGTTAGACTTCACATTTGGTCTTGGTGTATGTATTCTGTGTGCAGCATTATTTCATTTCCCTCCATGAAGAGAAAGGGCTGAATTGAAAGCTAGTATCAGTGACGGAGAGGTAGCCTGATTTTTGTGACAACTGATTTTTTATTGATTGAAAGTTCTAATCTGATATCTTGCTTGACTTCTGATGAAATTCTTAACTTTGAAGCAACCCCCTAAGTAGTTAATATCTACAAGAAATTGTACTAATGAACTTTCTCGGGAAATTATCAGAAGTTCAAACTGCAAACCTTTTGAAATTTAGTCATTACTATAACATGGCTTGCTCATAGACTCACAGTAAACATATCTCTTTTAAGTCACTTCCATTGTGACTGGGCAGGAATATTGCCTAAAATGTGACAGCTGTTTTCTAACCTTTGGTCATTTGACTTTATTGTATTTTATGAGTGAATAAGCTGCTAATTCCTTAATGTTACAGAAAAATATGGTGTACAAGAACCAACCAAAAATGCCCTGAGATCAGAGAAAGACTTGGACAGATTTAGGATTGTAGAGTATAATTTCTGAAGATTCACTGACAGAATCATCATCAAGTTCAGCTGCAGGACCAGGGAATTCTTGTGATTTGGAACAGAGATTGTACACAAAGTGACATGTGTACAATTCAGAATGTACTTGGTTTATCTCAAGCTAACATCAAGGGTGTCAGGCACATGCCTACAATGGGTGGTACCAGATCTGATAGTAAAGCTCTGGTTCTACTGCTCTATTGGTGTTATTTATTTATGCTGCATGGGAAATTATGCAGGGAAAAGAGGCCAGGGATACTCTGAGGGTAATAATGGCAGTTACAAATCAAGGCTGTGGTCAGGTCAAGCTGGCTCCCTACACTTAGTAATTTCTTTCTTTAAATTTATTGCTTTCAGTAAAATGAATGTTTTTTTCCCCTAAAATTAGGTCATGTGGAAAATGAGAACCAATTGATGTAAATAAAAATTGATATAAAATATAATTTAAAAATAAACAATGTTCTTTAATTGTAAGCACATATAGTTGGGCTCTGCAGACTCCAAGGATATTGAAAAAGCAAAAGAGAAAAAGAGAGATATCAGAAATATAGTATTGTACAACTATTACCAAAGTAGCACATATTATTTAATGCAAACAGGATAGAGGGAACACTTCACTAGAAAAGATTTGCTGAGCACCTAATTAAAGGCTATTTGATAGCTCTTTCATCCACCACCTGAATCATCTCTTTACTACCAGTTTTATTGTATCACACTAGGGGAAAAATTCCCTTATTGGTAGATCAATAAAACTTAAGGATTACTTTAATCAGAGTCCATACCTCAGTACACAGTCTGACTTTATAGTTTCTCCTTGAAGCCTTCATCCTTTCCTGACTATTCCATATCTGTCAAAAGCACCACCATTGCCCCAGCGAGCCAGGCATGAACACTCAGAGTCATGTCTCTGCCTCCCACATCTAATGAATCACAGAGACACTTCTGCCTCTGAAAAATCTTGTGTAACTGTCCTCTTTTCTGTTCATGATTGCTAGTTCATGATTTCATCTGTTCTTAGCTAGACTCTTTGTCAGTAGTTAATTAAAGGGCCCACTGTTAGTCTCTCCATTCTGTGGCCTTTGTTTGTCACATTGATGATGAAAGCTGACACTATGCACTCTATCTTCCTAAGGCAGTTTGCCTAAATGACCAACTTTAATTTTCAAAACCATAGTCATTCCTGCAGTCATCAATACTGATGGAATTACATGAATGGTAAAACTGAGACTTTGAGGGGTTCATTCCTTTGTAGGAATCCAGTGCAAGCATAGGGACATAGCACAAATTTGTTCCTTGAAAAAGAAAAAGCCATTTAAGTTAAAACATATCAAAAGATTTGCATGACTGCTATTTAAAATGAATTTGAGAATTAATGTCTTAATTTCTTAAACCAACCTGTTCAAAACAGCGTTAATTTTTATTAAGTTGTTTCTTCCTAACAGTATTGAAATTATCATGTTTTTTGCTACATTTAAAATGCATTTACTCAGTTGTGATCAGATGTAACTCATGGATCCCTCCCGTCCAACTTCTGATCCAAAGTAAATGTAAACATTTAAGATGCAGATCATTACAGGATGTCTCTGTAGACTTTAGAATATTTTGCACTTAATACAAAAACATCAACATAAATGTTCAGTTTTTCACATTTCTCTGTCTTCCAGTTCATCCATTCCAAAATTACCTGCTCCTTGCAAACACCATTTTTAAATGTTAACAAAAAGAAATACTAAAAAAGTAGCATTTTCTAAAAAATACACATTTTGTCCCTTTTCAACATATATTTAATTGTTTTGCTATTAAACACTTTACTGCTGGCTCCCTAAAGATGTTTTTATTTATGAATACAGGGGTATAAGTCATGTTGATGGCAAAGCTTACAGATAAAAATCTCAAATTAGACAACTAAGTTTCTTGTGACAGTAAATCAACCATAGTTTCCTATCTGCCTATACATATATGACTAAGAGGATTGTTCACCTTAATTTTCATCATTTATGTCTATTGCTCACTGGAAAATGATGAAGAGCTATGAAATAAAAAGCATAATGTTTAATTCATGAGCTGTGTAATAGCTCCTTGTTACAGAAGTAATGCAAACATAGACACCAGTTGGAACTGCTTAATAATCATTTTTCCTTACTTAGCGTTCTCTTTTTTACTATATCAGTGACTGAGAGTGAAATTAGATTGATACAACAGTAAAAATGTTGGGGAAAATCTTAAAGATCAGTGACAATTGTGATTTTTACATACAGAGAAATTACTCCAAAAAGCTGAAACCAGATGTGCATTGTATCCAGTTGTCTAACTCCTACCTAGAGCAGAAATCGTTAGGAACAGAGTTAGATTTTATTCATTTCAATCAACATTAAACAATTGAGAAATATCATAGGATGGCATCAAACATCTTTGCATCTTAAATATTTTTTGTACCCTATTGCCCTGTGAAAACAATTTTGTAAAGCTGGGTCTTTCAGCTGTCTCAACAGTTGAGGATATACACTATCCAGTTTCCTATTTTTAGTACTTATTTTAATTACAGGCTTCCTTATTTTAGAAAGCAATATTCATGCACAGCTTTATCAAAAATAGGGTACTGTAAAGATGATTCCCAAATGACAGTACATAGATATCTATAGAAATAAAGAATATTTTCCGAAGAGGCACAGATAATTTCTACCACAGAACAACACTGAAAGACAATGCGAAAACCACCACTCAACCAAGGTTTGCCTGAAAATAGATGCTTGAGTTGCAAGGATGCGTCAGAGTTAAAACGTAGATGTGACTTCCTTTTTACCTTCCACACCTGGGCTTATGAATCATAAATATCTAGTATAAAACAAGTTAAATTGATTTTAAGCTCATAAAGTTTATCATTACTATGCACTTTCATGAAAATTACATTTTGAATAAAAATAATCTTATGAAGTTCTAGATATGGACATCTGTGCCTAAAGTCTTAGTATTTCTTTTCTAACTCACATCCAAGCAGCTAAATGCTTTGTTGCCATTTTCCTGCACATTGCTGATTAGCAGCCTTGTGTTGCCAATTAACACTTTGTCCTTTTGTAGTTTTCTGAAGATCTCACGTTATTGTTCTACAACAAAATCCTATTCTTCATTTTCTATAATAAAATCAAGCAGCTGGGTATAAGGCAAAAAATTATCATTCTTATTTGAGGGTTGCTGTTTTGGTCATACTACCATGTGTTTGAATAACCTTGAACAAGAAATTGTCTCCTTTGACCCACAATTTCTCCACCTTATGTAATCAGAATAGGCTGATTTTGAAAGTTCTGTACTCTATTAAGTTGCTACCTTATACTTCCAGATATTTAGCAGCTTTCTTATAAAACAAAATTCTGGTGGAATTTGGGAGTTTTATATCCTCAAGAATTTCTAACAGAAATGTATCCTGAAAGGGTGAAGGCCTTTTCCAAGATCATGAAGACATGACTGAAAAGGTATTCATATTTACTTACTGACAGTGACACCAATCAAGTGATGCCTCAAACACTAGGTTATTTCTGAGTTTTGCTTTGCAGAAAGACGTGACCTTAGACATATTTTCCATTGTTTTCTTATTATGTCACACTAAAAAGTTAACAGAGGTATTTTGTTTGCCATATGTCAAACTCTTAAGTGGCTACTAGAGGGGAGGGGACCCAGGACACTGCCCTAGAAATTGCTGATGAGTGAGTTAAGGTCTGATAATGTGAATCTGGCATGGAGATCAAAGGGCCACTTTGGGTGGGACCAGTAAAAGTAGCTGATAATTAAATTTATGGTGAATGAGAAATTGGGAGGAGGGAAAGGTAGGGCAGTGATTGTGACAAGGATTTCACAGTGCCAAATGAGCATGCTCTTTGTATTTAAAGAGAAAAAATGCTTTCAGCAAGAGTATGTAAGAGGCCTTCATTTATTTACTTATTATAAATGGCTTCATTTAGTAAATCTGGATGAATCTGTATGATTTTGTGGATCAGTATCCATTAAAAAGCAATTGTGATATTACCTCTACAAAACTAGTAGAGGTAGTAATAACAATAATAACATGTGCTGCTGTCCACAACCCCCTTATATTTAACTCCTCATATACTTTCTATAGCTAATCTGTAACATGATGTTCATTACTCACATGAGGTTATTATGTACAAGCAATCTTGAAAATTATCCTGAAAGGGTGAGGACATTTTCCAAAATCATGAAAGACATGACTGAACAGGTAATTGCCTTACTGACATTCTGCTACCAATGAAGTGATGACTCAAACATTAGTGTTGTTCCTGAATTTCTCTTTGTAAAAGGACATGCCTTTAGACCAACTTCTTCATTGTGTAATTTGGTTTTCCATTGTTGTTACGGCATCTCTCTATCTAGCACCTACCTATTTTATCTCATGTATTTATCTGAAGCTTTTTCATATACAAGTGTGATAGAATCAATCTGTACAGATTAGTTTAAGTGAGACTATTCTGGAGTACCAAACACTACTCAAAATTTCAATGTATTAAAGAAAAAATAGTTTGCATTGCTGTCCATCTTGTGCTTTATTCTGTGGCATGTCATTCTTGTAGATGAAGGAGGAATGACAAAAGACAAAATGATTCTGAGAGTTTCTGCTTTGATAGACATAAATCATTTGGGTTTATATCACAATACCAATCACAGTGGAAGCCTGATATTCATGAGATGAGATGCATATTCCGTTTGCATAAAAGGCCAGTGAACAGGCTTCTGAAAGGATGTACTCAGGAGAAGGGACAACAAACATTTAGAACTAAAAACATAAGCAAACATTGCATTAGTATAGTCCCTAGCGCTGTGACTTCCCTTTACTTGATTATAGTATCAGGATTGGGAAGTCAGGAGGATCCGGTCGGTCATCTGTTCTCATGGAATCTGCTTTATGAGCAGTGGTGCTTGCTGTATAGAGGGCCAGCCAACCCTGAAGTACACATCGTAACTTTGACAAAGGTCCCTAACTGTACATGTGAGGAATGAAGTCCTTGGCTGATGCCTTGTCGGCTTTGGTTTCTTTTGGTCTTCAAAACTCAAGGTCACGTGTCGGGATAAGTTACCCTTGAAAAGAGAAAAGGATACCTTACTCTCAGAGAAAACACAGCCCAGGCATGATAATGCCTCTCACTCTGAGAATTATGTGCTAGAAACTAGACTGTGAGAGGTCAGATCTACTCCACTTTGCCAGTGACCTACAGCTATGACTTCTTATTTGCGTAAAATTGGTTTCAGCAGGAGCAGATGAGAAGACACAATATTAACATGAAAATTTTTGTAGGTGATGGGAACTGTCGTGGCTTATAACTGTGGCAAGATTTCTCCTGCTTTATTGCTAGGATAGCTTTATTCATTACAACAAAAGCAACACCATAAATATATGGTACTAAATTCAATTTTACAGACATCAGTCAATGATAACTTCAAAGACTCAGTAAACTTGAATCATCTTGTTGGTAAGAGAAAATAATTGGAAATAATTTAATAAGGAATGGCCACAAGATAATGAAAAGTTCAAGCTATCCAGATGGCTGTTACTTTTAATAAAAAAGAAATCCTTAATGTCTCTGATAGTCCCGTATAAGAAGAAAACATGGACAAGGAGAGTAGTTTCAAGCAAAATTAAATGATTTTCTAAATTTAATCTTAATAACGAGGTGTTTCTTTATTTTTCCTCTATATGAAACAAAAATGAGTTCTGGCTCTTCTATTTTATATATGAAGTACATAAATTGTATTACTATCAATAAGCTAGAGCATAATCACATGGCTAGATGTCGCAGGACCAAAACTAATCAACAGGTATTTGAATCTCGAATTAGCTGTGCCCTGTGTGAAAATGCAATTTCAAGCTTATGTAGTATCTTCAAGATAAGAAAGATATGTAATTTATAAACACTTTAATAAAGTACTTGAAAACATGTTGACATGTAATCTATGTTGTATATGACACTATATAAACATAATTCTTATAGTATCTATTATGCAATCATATTTATGTAAAACATTTACAAATTTACAATTTATTTGAAACTAATAATTGATTCGAAATGGCCTACTGCTTCTTCTTTTTTTTTTTCTTTTTCCTTGCACCAGGGATTGAACTCACAACCTCACACCTGCCAGGAAGGCACTTACACCACTGAGCTAAATCCCCAACCCTCAATGGCCTACTTCTACTTCAAGTTACTTAGACTTCAGAAAGACAATATGTATATGAGAGTGCTCTTAATAGCTGCTTTACAAAGTGGCTTTGGAAGAAAAGTGCCTGAGCACTTAGGAAAGGGAAGTTAAATTGACTTATGGGTAAATAATTTGGAGGTCACACACACACACACACACATACACACACACACTTTTGGAATTTGTTATTTTCCATTCCACATTACTAAGAGTACTCTATGCCATAGTTATAAAGACAAAAGTAGGCAACTCGATGAAACCCTTGACTTTTGTAGTTGAATTCATTTATTTCCTATGTTTTAAAACTGGAGCATAGACAAGTAAAATGGTCGCATACAGTCTACTAGGTAGCTGCATGGGAAATGCAGCACATAAAAATTGGTTTCTAAATCTCATGACAATAGAACTCTCTCAAGTCTCCTTGATAAGTTCTAGAACATAAAAGTTTGTTCTGTTATATCTTCTCTCTTACATTATTAGATAGATGTCAAGGCAAAACAAAATGAACAAAACTAAAAGTTAAGAGAGATGAAAATGAATGAGTTAACAAGATGACATTTGCTGGAAGATTTCAACCTTAAATACTTTGTGAAAAATAATTTACAAATGGCTTAGGGTTTTTGATAGTATTTGTACTTATTAGTTGGAATACTAGAGACTTTTAAAAGAAAACCCAGTTCCCAAGCCCAAGCTGTCTTGAACTTTTTAAATCACGTTGATCAAATCCATTTATCCTTTGGGCTTCAGTTTATCATCATTAAGAGGTGCATGGTATCAGCAGGCTTTCTGTGTCAGAGATGCTTATATGTAGAAAGAAGCAAAGGAGACAATAGAAGTGAAAACACTTTGTAACACACCAGGCATGCAGTACATATCAAAAGTATTATCATTGGCATTTTAAAAATAATTATCTGCTAAGATTTCTGAAGGTCTGTTGTCCTTAAATCATGCTTTGGAGTTGAGACTCAGACACACATACATGGATAGATGCATACGTACATGGATAAATACATACATACATACGTGTTTTTGTGCCAATAAGGAATGTGAGACCTGAAACAATGAATCACTTGTAAAAATCCAAAAGGAGCTAGGCTGAGAGTGTGACTCAAACTCCTGTTTCTCACTCCTGGGATCCTGTGATCAGATTTCATCATCGGGATGACAAGCAGTAGCATCCAAGGATATTATCACAGCAATGCAAAAGGCAGAATTCTGAGTTTTCCTGCTACTTGGGGAGAAATATTCCTATTAAAACCTCAAGCCTAAATGAGAATGGGAACAGCTGAAGGAATTTACACTCAGAAAAAGACAGGAAGGTCAGATTTGAATGGCTTCGAGGACCTTGTAATGTGTTTTCGCCTAAACCCAATATAAAGAACCCCTAATCTTAGGCAGTTTTAGAGCCCCTGAGAGTGTAGCGAAGAACTGTGCTAGGGTCAATGCAGTCTTTTAACTCATTTTGGAAACAGAAACTAAGCTTTCAGATGGGGAATTCAGTGTGGGAAGTAATTGAAATTAGACCCCACCTAGTGATTTAGAAACAGATTTAAAAAGAATTGTCCTTTAAATCAAAGTAATTGATCCATTTTCTTTCCTCTAAGTAGAATGCAAGGAAGATAACAAAACTGCATCAATACTACCCTCCATTGTTTGAGACTGAGAAAAATAAAGCTTATTTCTTCATGAAAATTGATTACCTGGTTGAACATTTCTCTCAGGAAAATTGCTGTTTATTTCCAGAACTTAGTTACCCAATGTTTGTAGCAACCAATAACATATTTTATTTGTTGGAAATGTGCTGTATGCAGCAAACCAACCAATTTCTATGAAGTCTTTCTTGTAGTTTACGTTAAAAACCTCAAAGTAGACATGATTATTATTACCCTTCTTTCAGAGATAAGAAAACTATAACTTAAAGAAATTAGGAGGGCTGGGGATCTAGCTCAGCGGTCTAAGCGCCTGCCCATCAAATGCAAGACTGTGAGTTCAATTCCCGGTGCCGCAAAAACAAAAAAACAAAACAAAACAAAACAAAAAAAGGGCTGGGAATCTAGCTCAGCGGTCTAAGTGCCTGCCCGGCAAGCGCAAGATCGTGAGTTCAATCCCCGGTGCCGCAAAAAAAAAAAGAGAAATTAGGTAAGTAGTTCAGTCCTAGTCAGTAAAAACAAATACTGCAGAAAATGTAGATTCAACTTGCCATAAGCCCTAAGTTTTTAAATATCCTTTTCCCTAGCATTACTTGTGAGAATGAATGTGGTGAAAACATTTGCAAATACATAAAGTATGAGGAAGAAAAGTAAAATTATTCTATAATTGAAAATTTTACTATAGAAATCAGTGTGAACTCAGATCAGTATGACTTGAATGTACTTACCAAACTGCCATTAGTTTTCCAAAGGTGATATCGAGAGTATGATATAAGATCTCCAAATAATCCAAATAATATAAGGGAAATGTAACTCCCAACTGGCTAGATGTTCAATACACCAAGTTTGTGTTCTCTAAAATCGAAGAATGAATTCTGGGAACAACAGAGGTTGAGTAGGAAGTGTTTATTGAGAGACAATAACTTCTAAAAGAGACAGAAGGGAGTTCTGAGTGGGTAACCCCAGGGACCCCCACTTCTTAAAGGAGTTTTATAGAGCAAAACTGTGAGGTGAAGTGGGTATAAGAAAGGATAAAACCATAATCAACTAATAAGATTACAAGTATAATCACTTCGGTTACACTGATCCAACGGGAAATCACAGGGTGGGTATGAGGTGGGATAAAACTACGGCCAAACAATATCATGAATACAATCATTTAGGTAATATTGATTAAATGGGGATCAAATGGGAAAGCAAGTCATGTAGTAAGTGTACCTTGGAAAGAACAAAATCTTTTCCCGGAAGGGAGAGGTCAGGGAGGTTTTAGTCCCCCACTCACAATGATTTCTGACAAATTTCCAATATTAATCACTGCTATCATCCTTAGAGGAAGTTATATGGTATATCATTTCTCTATCCTGAAGCTTAACCTTCAGCAAATGTGCCTCCAACTACAGGTATCTTCTGCACTGACCTTTTCTGAGGGCCTGCCGCTGTTTGAATGCCTATACTATTTCTAAATAACAGCTGTGTATAATCAAGGTTGTCTACCAGTTCCTCAGACCTGCCTCCTCATCAGGTGTTCATTGATGATAAAAAACGTTTTTAAGGGTCACGTGACAGACACTTGACTGTATCCATTTCCTTATTTCTTAAAGTATATTTGCTGAGAAATTTCACTCACTTGAGGAATGATGAGAGACTCAGTACGCATGGGGGATTCTTGTGAATGAGCGAACTCAGTCAAAACTTCAGACAGAATGGTGGCTTCTTCACTCGTAACTCATTCAGTATGTTCATTACCCTAAAGAAAATGTATGAAAAATATTTTTGCTACACTATTTAAATAGCAATTGATTGCTAATAACAATTTTAATTCTTTCAGTTGCTCTACGGTGTGGGTTTTAATTCTACCATTCCACAGATGGAGAAATCGAGGTTCAGAAAGATAAGGACTGAGGTATCCTGCTAGTAGGTCGAAAAACTGAGATTCAGACTCAGTTTCCACAGAAAAGACTGCCGTGTACATTTGTGGAACCTGTGAAGTGCCTTTGCCAGGTGCTGAAAGCTTTGCTTAGCTCCTGTGTTGATCCCTTCAATTCAGTTCACGGCTATTTATTTAGGGGCTACTGTATTCCAGGTATCACTAACTGGGTTGATGAGAGAGCAGAGCATAGCCCAGGGGAACAACAATGAACTGGATCTAAATGAATTTAAAAAGAAAAAAATTTATATGATTCTGTATAATACATCTATAAAGCATTCATCATGTACAGAAATCAATACATTTTTGTACTACATGGAGCAAATCAATGCAGACATGCCTCAAGGCATGACATCCTTACTTTCACTTTGTTGAATGAATGAAGTCACTATCCTAAAGATACCTGAAATTCCTAAAATACCTGCATATGTCTATAATATAATTTGAAAGTCTCAGAACAGTCATTATCCTGTTTAAGATCTATTGTAGTACTTAATTGTTACTATTCCAGGGACTTACTTTAGTATCTACTTCCTTTCACCCCTCTTCCTGGCAGTTGGTATTCTCCTCTCCTTGCCTGTGAGCCTAGTGCCTCCCAGACAGTGGCTTGTGGGGGAAAGGTGTCTTCAGATTCCAATGGCCAACCCTACACCCTCATATCTGGAGGTTACTTGGTGGGGAGGGCTTTGCTAAAACATCAGACAGTGTGGCAAAGGTGATGCTTCTGTAGCTGTACCGCCACAATACTGAGTCAGATAGAATATGGTTTTTGCTTCCATTCCTCTATAATATTTTTTAACTCAATTTCTGCACAATGGGATTACCAGATCCGAGCATTACATCCAGGCAAACCTGATCAGCTCAGGGCTGCAGATATGATAGTCATCTGATATTTCTTCTGTTATTCCATCCAGTCTCAGTCAACTAAAGTCCTTGCTAAGTTTGGGAGAATACAATAAACCACAGAGAAGGGGGACATCGAGTGCTCATTGTGATCGTTACTCTAGTGTTACAGTGTAGGTTTTAACATGAGGTTTTGCCTGCTTGGGTTCTTTATGCAATGGAGAAGTTACAGTCAGCACTGCAGTATTCTAGCATTTGCCTGAGCAGTGCATCTTTCTAATTCGTGTACTGGATTAGAAGCCTACTGGATAAGCCAGATAAACTGCATTCTGGTACCATCTTTGCAAGCTGCATGAACTTGGGCCAGGTTCTAATTGTCTGAGATTCAGTTTCCATGCCTTTAAATGAGGATCGAAATTTTCAATGTAGTCAAACATACAGGATCCTTAAAATAACTAAATGAGATTAAAGTATATGTAAATCACTTTGTCATTGAAAAACATGATAAACTGTGGGATCATCTAGACTGGATATTTGTTGAAATTAGTGCTTTCCCTAATTTTTCCCTAATTTTTAAAGGCAAGAGTAAGGTTTGAAAAAGGTTGTTTGAGTTGTACAAAGAAGCATAAGAGAATCTATGAAAATAAGTAAGTTTAATAAATGCTGTTCCTTATTCTCCTAGTTTGGAACTTTTTGCTGAAATCTATAAGGTTCATGCACAGATATACAAATGCATGGCACACATGCACACACACACACAAAACACTGGTACATAGGCTTATCTTAAAATCTGACTGATACAGTTTCACATAAATTGAAGTAATTTTGAATTATTCAGAGTTAAAAGGAAGTTACATTAGCCACAGTTGAGGAGAACGTGGAATACCTAAATGCAGATCCTGGATTCTGTATCCTAATAAGAGTTAGACCTCTGCTAGACTATTATTCCTGTAGGGACTAAACAAAACCAGAACTAAACAAACTAATAATTTACTAGTATTCGAGCAGTCTTTCACTGCTTCTTTTACCATAGTTAAATATCACATGTTCTTAGTTTAATATTTTTATATAAGTGATTTCCACTCTAAGTTAATTAAAATTTAAAAATTGCTCCTCTTGACCCCAGTTAACTGCTTTCCACTCTAAGTTACTTGCATTCTGTGCCAAGTGAATTAGAACAGGATGGTTGCAGGGCCTAATGTATAACTCTCCTGGATTATCACAGGATCAGCCCCCAGCTCCCTTATATAAATGATTTAAAAACTTTGATTAAATTACAATATATGTGGTACTGAAAGAGCATAGAATCTGGAACCAAACTGCCAGGACTCATCAAGCACTGCCTTTGTACAGGCTTCTGTCTTTTATGTGCCTTAATTTATTCACCTGGAATAATGAGGTACAGTAATAAAATAATCTTATAGGATTGCACAAATGTCAAATAAAAAATTGTAGGAGATATACTTAGATGACTATCTGGTATTTTGTTGTTATTATTATAATTCCTAAGAACAAATTGCTGGACTCAGGTTGAAGATACAAGCTTATATTTTATTAATATAGGTTTTACAAAATAATTGTTAAATTAGCATTTCAAATCGTCCTACAAACCCCAGCCTTATAGACAGCTAAGTTAGGTAGAAGTATAGGTAGTGCATCTACTTCGGACAGGCTATGCCCTCAATGGAGTTAGTGCATAGGTTGCAAAGGATGAGAACACAGTACAATTGTGTCCAGAGGTCCATCTGTGGAAGGTCAGGTCTCAAGATAAGGATGGAACGACCAGGCTTACATACCTCCCCAGGGGATAAGATAATTGGTATCTCCTGGTTCAATGCAGTCTGCACAGACATCAGTCACCCCAGTGCATGACCAAGACCCCTTGGTCCATCCCTTCCTAAAGAAGGACTTTGTTCTTCCCATGTACACTTATGATGTAACCTGCTTCCCCACTGGATCAATATTACCTAAGCAGTTATACTTGTAATTTTATTGGTTGATCATAGTTTTGACTCACGCTGTACCCACCTCATGATTTTGCTCTATAAAACTTTCTCTGGGAAGTAGGCTCATTGTCAACCCTTTTGGTCCTTTCCTGTGTTTCAGGAGCTCTCTCAATCAAGTATTCCTTCTCTTAACCTCCGTTGTTCCTTAGAATTCATTCTTTGATTTTGGGGAGCATGAACTCTGCATATCTGACATCTAGCAGGCTGGGAGTTACATTTACTTCTCCTATATCACTAGTAGTTACCAAATATAGTTTAGGAAAGATTGTATTTGTTTACGCTTTTTTTGTTGTGCTGATCTTGTGGTTATCTAAGATAAGGGTCAGTCAATTAAAAATAATGGCCCGCCTCAGTTCTTTCGGCTTAAAAATCTCTCTAAGCCTGTTTTGTATTTGCTGGTAGTCTTGGTGGACTTGAACCTTCCTCAGGAAAATCACTCAGTGAGAAACACACTGCAATAGGCAGCCACCCTTGGGTGAGGGACCCTTTAGTACCACTTCTTATTCCCTTGCCATGAAACAGCTACAAGATTTCTGAGAGGGGAAGTCTAGCAAGGGAAGGAAAGGAATCTTAATTAAAGAAAGGAGAGCCTGGTTAACACCTTGCTGCTTTTTCTTAATCGCAGAGTAACTGAAATACAAAGTACACATCCCATTCCTTCAAATGGTATTTGACAAATCTCTGTGGCTCAGTTGCTCAGGTTCTATGAAGAATG
>RJWT010004074.1:0-34441 GCA_004365215.1 Cuniculus paca
AGTAATTGCCGGGCCTGGTGGCGCATGCCTGTCATCCAAGCACTCGGGAGGCTGAAGCAGGAGGATCGTCGCAAGTTCGAGACCAGCCTGGGCTAAAAAGTGAGCCCAAGGCCAGCCTGAACTGCATAGCAAGACCCTGTATCAAAAAAAAAAAAGTAATTTGTGGGGACGGACGGACTGACTGACTGACTTTCTTTCTTTCTTTCTTTCTTTCTTTCTTTCTTTCTTTCTTTCTGCCTTCAACACCTTAGATTTTATTTTCATGTGTAAAACAACTCTATAAATAGAAGTCTTCTAGTAGCCCTACTTTCCATTATCCTAAAAGTTTGTCACTTGTTCTCATCATTGACAGTGGCTGCCAAAACTTTAAAATTTGTCCAGGCAGGAAGACTGTAAGAGAGCAAGAAAAATCTTGACTCCTTAAAAATGACACCCTCTGAAAATAGTACATGATGTTTCTTATATCTTGTGACCAAAATTTAGTTATATGACCACAGCTATCTGCAAAAGAAGCAAAAAAAAAAAAAGAAAAAAAATATGATCTTAAAAAAAAATATGATCTTGGCTGGGTGGCAGTATGTCCAACAAAAAAAATTTACATTCTGTTATTAAAGACAGGATATTGAGTGGGAACTAGCAGTCTCTAACTTCTTTCATCAAAAGAGAACATGTCTTCAGCTCACTTTAAAGAAAGATTACAAGTTAGTACCCCATAGGCTGGTTCCTTGGGTAAGAAGCAATAATATTTGTTGTAGAGACTCATACTTTCTGTTTTGTTTAATTGTATTAGTCCTAGGGGTAATAAATATTTGTTAATCTATTGTTATGATATAGAGCTATAATTTCCCCCAAAAGTCTGATATGTTTGGAAGGGGACTGTGTCATGGGGACACTATCCTCATCAGCAGATTCATCTGTTTGGTCACTGGGGACATGAACTAGAAGGTTATATTCTCATCCCTGACTCCTCCCTTGTCTCTGTTCCCTGGTTGCCATGTGAACAGCTTCCTTCCACCTAGTGTTCTGCCATGCTGTTTCTTAGAGCCAGCCAACCA
Source organism: Cuniculus paca (assembly GCA_004365215.1). Taxonomy (NCBI): domain Eukaryota; kingdom Metazoa; phylum Chordata; class Mammalia; order Rodentia; family Cuniculidae; genus Cuniculus; species Cuniculus paca. Next base: position 1,056 of record RJWT010004074.1, read on the forward strand.
TGGACTAAACTCACAGGGAACAAGAGCCAAAATAAACGTGCCTTCCTTTAAAGTTTAGGTATCAGATATTTTGTCTCAGTGACAGGAAAGCTACCACACCTACCAAGCCATTAAAAAACTTCTAAACATTTAATTTAAGCCATAATACTCAATTTTAGTTTTGTTGAAAAAGCATGGACCTGGATCTGACAGACCTGGACTGCCATATACTTGATACATCAAGTGGCAGATGGAGAGAGTTCAGTAAATGGTTAATAGAGAGTGAGCGCGCCTTCTTCATCTCTCTCTCCTCCTTCCTCCCTTCCTCAGGGAGATTCTGTTAAGGTGAGCTGCTTCACGGTTACTTTTCAGTGCTGTGTCTGGCTAAATTATTTTTACCTCCTATTCCACATCACCCTTTCAACCACTAGTTTATACGTCTGTGTTTAGAACTAGGTTTCACTTTTAAGCCAATCCCAGGATGGTGATGTATTCCTTCTCCCTGGAGGAGGTCAGACCTAATAGTGAGTGGCCATTTGGTGGAATGTTATAGAAGAAATTCAAACATCTGCAGAGTGGCTGATCTTGAATTTTAAGTTCTCTTCCAGCTCTTGAGATCCAGTATCCTGTGATACACCTTTGAAGCAGAAGAGCTTATTTCCTCCAGAAAAATTGATGGTTAATTCTTTGTCACTATTTGTACTTTTGATGTTGACAGTTCTAAAAACAAAGAATACATGAATTTTGAAATAGTGAAAGATTTAATAGTGGATTCTAGTCTGGGTTTGTGTACTGACCTTGAACACAGTATGAATATTTCTGGATATACTTAGGAAAAAAGAATGCTGATATGCTGTAAAAATATTTCCTGGGCACGTGTATAGGTTTATGATTTGTGAATAAAAAGGCAAAGCAGGAAGTGGTAGTTAGATTTGAACGAAATGAAACCCTCTTTTACTCATTGTTTTTTATTTTTTTGCAGCACCAGGGATTGAACTCAGGACCTCATGCTTGCCAGGCGGGAGCTTAGGCCACTGAGCCAAATCCCCAGCCCTTGTCTTTTTGAGACAGGGTATCACTGTGCAGTTCGGGCTGGCCTTGAGCTCACTTTGTAGGCCAGGCTGGTCTCAAACTTGCAATGATCCTCCTGTCTCAGCCTACCGATTACTGGGATTACAGACGTGAGCCACCACACCTGGCTTTCATTCTTTTTTAGAGTGTACACACAGTTTGTTATTATGTGGAGTGAGTTTCAGGGCTCCGATGTTGCTGGTAGTACACGCTTGAGTCTTATAGAGCCTGTCACCAGAGGAAGTGTGAAAGAGTAGACAGAAGACCACGCATAAATGTGTGTGTTTAGTGGGGGTAGTGCTATTGGCCAGGTGCATTTTGAGTCAGAAGAATCTTGGTATAGCTATTCTTCCGTATTGTGTATGTTATCTGTTAGACCACTTTTTAAACTACTATGGCATGCATTATGTATCATCATTAGTGCATATTTAAGCTATTGCTGCTAGAATGGCTATTTCTGGTAAGGCAGAAAGAAGTCCCCTGACTTGCTGGAGGGTATCATCATGTATCTCTATGTTTAGGATGGAGCCTAGAAGAGATCCTGGTCTCCTCCTATAACTCCTAAATCCAATGGGTTCTTTCTCATAATTCCATCTTAAATTTATTTCCTTCCTCTCTTGGGACTCAACTCAGCGCCTCATTTTAGTTTGAGTGTTCATTGTTTTTTCCTAGATAAGGAAAGTCTTTACCTAGATTTCTGGCCATAGGACTGACCTCTTCTGTACCATTTGCACAGTTCTGATTTCTTAGGAAACTACTATGATCTTGTTCCCGCCCTTTTCTTTTTTGCTTCTTTACAGCCAGTTGTTGTGTGCCATTTTGTCTGTCTTACAGTATCTTGAATGCCCCATGTCCTGTCACTTTGCTGTTGTATGCTTTGCTAGAAATGCCTTTTACCCAACTAGCTCCTGTTATCTCACAAAACTGGTGTCCTGTCCTCCACAAAAGGCTCCAGGTGTCTTTTCTGTATCCACAGTGTCCTTCTTCTCTCTTAGGGATTTCATCATACTCAAAGAATATTGTAAGAGTTGATTTTCTATTCTGTTCCCTCCCAGATGCCAAGCTACTCAGAGGTGACCCCTGAGCTGCTGTAGTACAGGTGCTGACCACAGAGGAAATGGACAGGTGGCCTCCACAGTGCACAGCTCCACAAAGAGAACTTCTGAGCAGTTAGAGTGGTTCAGACTTGCAATATGTTGCTTTAGGGGAGGGGACTTTCTGAAGTGTGAGACATTGGCAGGCTATATGCGACAGTAGGTTTGCACATGGAATTTTTCAGGCATTTTACTCAGAGATACAGTGAGGTTGCAAGCTTAGAAAAATGAATGGCATTCAAAGATTGACTGTGTAGCTAAACTAATTTGACAGGTTCGTTTGTAACAGATACAAAAATTTAGGGGAAAATAACCATCTTAGTGAAAACCTGGAATACATATGTGTTAATCTAGTTTCAGGTTTCAATCACCAGTGCAGCTCATAATTCTACTTGTAGGTCATGGTATCTGATGATTTTAGTACAGTTAATTAATTGAAATTTGTTCAGTTTAAAAATTAATCTTACAGGTAGGCTTTGTGTGGACATAGTACAAATTCAAAAGGTATAAAAGGTATATAGTGAAACATGTCTTTTCCATCTTCTTGATGCCATCTCTAAGCAATCTAGCCACTCACTTCTCCCTGAGTTAATGACTGTTGCTTGATTCTAGTTTCCTTTTGTAGAGATAGTTTGTGTATCAGTAAACATCTGTGTGAGCCTGAGTGTATGTATATTTTAAATAACATACTGTATACTGTTGAACAGTGCTTCCTGGGAAGAGCTCTCTGCCCCTTCAATAGAGTTGCATTTTTCCTCCTTTCAAATGACCAAATCATACTTTCTTACATAGTTATACTTCGGTTTATTGGTCAGTTTGTATGGGAGGAAACTAAGACCCAGATTTGGGCAGAAACCTGTTTAAACTAGTAGTTGGGGCATCAGAACCAGGAGGTAGAGATGACCTGAAATGGGATGGTTACCCAAGAAGCGTAAATTCTTCACCAGGTTATTTATCTTTGAGATGCAATCATGAACTTTCAGAAGAAAGGTCACAGCTCCCAATCTCTAACACTTTATCAGAAACTCTCAGTTCTTGCCTTTTAAAATCACTCACTAAAGCTTTTCTTAAAGCAACTACTGAATGTTTTGGGCAGATAATTAGGTTCTTCTGTATTTCAGAACATTCCCCAATGTCCAGGAAAGAAACACAACTACATCTAAGTATCAGTAGTTATTTTCTATGGCCAAAGGGCAAAAATATGCTAAGATATAGCAGCATACTCCCCCTACACTTGCTCACTCTGTACCTATTCCCTGCTTTCTGGAACCCTCAGTCATTGTCAAAGGGAGTTTTCAGGGAGCTTTTCAGAGTTCTGACAGCTACCCTGGGGGCTAGACTGCTGTGTCTGTCCTCTGTGCAGTGAGGTTTCTGTGAGAAAGGCGATACTCTGATAACCTCAGAGAAACTGGCTCCCGCTAAGTGTGTTCACTTTAAATATGTACTGTCTGTGTTCCAGAAGGAAATAGCTTTACTCATCAGCTGCCTGTTTGCAGCTGCAATTTATTTCCAAGTAAGGGAAGATTACAAAAGATGTTTACTTTTTAGCTTATTCAAATATTTATATTTTCTCTAGTTTCTTTTCTGAAAGTGTTTTGGCTCATTCTTTTTTCTGATAAACAGCTGCTGTTCAGATTTCTTCATTCTAGTAGATTATAAATTTAGCTTGTGAACACATGTTTCTTCAAGGGGTGATTGATGAGATACTTTAAAAATCAATACATGACAAATTAGAAAAAAAATTGGACTTTGGTATTTGGCAGTTTCTTTTCTGATCGCAGAAACTGCAGCTTAAAGATTGATATCCTAGGTTGGGGATTTAGCTCAGCGACTCAAGCACTTGCCTGGTAAGTGCGAGGTCATGAGTTCGATCCCCGGTACCAAAAAAAAAAAAGATTGATATCCTAAGGACTGCAGTGGGAGAAGAGAACTGCCTTGTGAACACCATGTACTGAGACAGTCTCTCAGAAAGAGCTCGCTGGGCAAAGGGCAGGCTTCCATATGCTCATGTGTTACAGTCCTCCAGCGGCTGGTGTGACCGAAGGTTGCCTTCTCAAACCTCCTGCGCAGCCCCCTGGCCCCACTCCCATGTCTTTCCGTCCACTGGACTCCACTCACTACCCCATCTCCTCCCTTCTCTTTCCTTGCTACACTGAGACACTCTGGTGCTGATCTGGTCTGCTGCCTGTAGCACTGCAGCGAGGGCTCTTGACTCCTTTGTTGTACCCTTTCCCTGCTCATTTATGGGTTCTGGTCTCTGGGCAGCTGCTCCTCTGGTTGCAATAAGTGAGACCTAGAATAAGAGAGAGTCTAGGGTAGATTTGGGGAAATGTAATAAATTTGGGTCTGATTGTGTTAAATTCAAGGGCTGCAAGATTATGAGGTGAAAATGTCTAATAGGTAATTGGACAGATAAGAGAGATTAAAGGTATAGGAGAATAGAGAGGTTAATGATGAAATCTCTTCAGTGGTTATGGCTAGAACCTTGTCTTCTGGGAGAGAAAGATTTATCATTTGAAGAAGAGAATGGATCTTTCTTTGGGACTGGAGTGCAAAGGTTGGTTACTCTAACAGATCTACCAAATGTTTAAAAAGAAAAAAGAACAGAAAGAACATTACTCTGTTAGCTCACAGGAGCAAGAACATTGTCTGAGAGTGAGGCAGTAGTAGGTGGTCAATCAATAAGGCCTAGGAGGTTTGGAGTGGGAAAGATTTTGGAGAAGAGGGGACCTGCCTTGACCCTGGTGGGGGAGTCACTGTGTAAGAGCACCTCCAGGACATGATCTCCAGGATTCAAACAGCAGGAGTAGAATAAGCGGCAGTCATAATAATAGTGTTTCCTTCCAGGGGAAGAAGGAGAGAAGCAGCTGATGGCATCAGTATGCCTGTGTCAAAAATGTTCTCTTTGGAGCACAGGCTGTGGAAATGTGAAAACAAGTGGTCTTGACTGGACTAGAGAGGAAGAAAGTAGTTTCATTGGTCACCGCATCCCAGCTACAAGCATAGCCCTGGCTCATAAATGTTCCTCTCTTCTCATTTATTATTTGTGTATGATAAAAACAGTCAGTTTTTTTCCGTTTAGCTTTTTGCTGTGTAGAGTGGGCATTAGCACATCAGAACTTACCCTTACCTAACTATAGCTTAGTACTCATGAGCAACTTTTCACTGTTCTCTCTCTTCTTCCCCTCCCAGCCTCTGGTGATGACCGTTGTATTCTCAGTTGTGAGAGCAACAATCTTAGGTGCCACATATGAGTGAGATCATGCAGTACTTTGTTGTTTCTGGCTTATTTCACTTAATGTATTGATCTGTAATTTCATTTGTGTTGTTGCAACTGACAGAATTTTATTATTTTTTAAAATGGCTGAGTATGCTATTGTGTGTATGTTTGCCACATTTTCTTTATTGGTCAGTTGACAGACATGTACGTTGTTTTTTTTCATTTTGTGGCCTTGGGAAAGTCCTGCAGTTAACTTGGGAGTGCAGATATTTCTTGTTTAAGGACCTACCTGTTTGATGACTATTCAGATTTATGATCGAGGCTTGCCATTTGAACTACAACCCACTGCTTGGACTTGCAACTCCATTTTTTTTTGTACAATTCTGTATGTCTTGTTTATAGAGCATCAGTGTCTTTTTTTGTATAGTATATGTTGTCTATACAGTACTATAATTTTTGCTGATTGTAATGTACAGTACAGTACTGTCATTTTATGTTGTTATACATTACAAAACTTCATGTAAGGTTTATGCAAATAAAAGCAAACCCATCAAGTTGGAGTTTCTTTGGTCATGTCTTTGTTCTGAATATTGTACATAGTATATATAGTTTCTCATTTAGCAGCCAATTCATTTAACAGCCTACTTGCAGGACAGTAACTTGGTTGAACCAGGAATGTCTATATTCTTAATTAAGATTTCATGACAGGACAAAGAATACTATGAAATACAGGCATTATTGAACATCTTGGTGGAGGTAGCTCTTTTGAATTGCAGTTATTGCTTTATAGTTCAAGCTTCTTCTATGAATTCTCAGTAGCAACAGAGCCATATTTATTGATATTGTTTGGGTCTAGTAAGCTACACTGTGTAGGTCAGGTATTGATAGTTATATTGGTGTTGCAGAACATCTGAGAGGTCCTTCCTAGATTCTGAATTACTTGAGAGGTAGAAGTCTGAATGGGATCCAGACATGAACTTTCTTAGTGATTGTGTTAGTCAGCTTTCTGTTACTACAGTGAAATACCTGAGATAATTTATAGAGAAAAAAGGTTTATTTTTGGCTCAGTTTTAGAAGTTCTGGTCTATGAGGCTCTGGTCCATGACTGGTTGGCCCCCTTGCTTTTGATCTGTGGCAGCACATCATGGCAGGTGCTTCTGGTAGAGCAACCACTCATCTCCTGGGCAGGAATCAAAAAGGAATGGGAAGGGACTGAGTTCTCAAAATCCTTTAGGGAGAGACACCCAAGGACTTCTCACTAGGTTTTACCTCATAAGGATTCCCCCAACTCCCAGTAGTGCTACTCTGGGGACCTTTGGAGGACAGTCAGTGCCCAAATTATAGCAGTTATGATTCTTAGACTAGGGAATTGGCTTAGATACTCTGTAGCACATTCATGCCTTCGAATCTGCTTATTAGGTATAGGTCTGCAGAGCAGACATCCATCTACAGGCCACATGAAGTCCCTCGGAACTTGGTTTTTATCAATTAGAAACAGCATTCATAAATAATTCTGATCTGTAAATTGTGTATCTCAATTCCTTGGTTCTTCATATCTGGCTGTCTGGGGCTTCTGCCTCAAGCATGCTATATAAATGCTTTACCACTGAGCTACTTCCCCATCCCCTGGACTTTTTTGATAACTGAATTATTTGTGCATATGAGAGGCTAATGCATTGATTAATGAAGTCAAATTATTAGTGTCCTTTCTGTTATCACATATTCATTTTGTTTATTTTCTCCATTGTACAGGTTGAATATAAACTGGGATTCCAAGTAGATAATTTTGTGGCTATGGACATGCCCCAGGTCAACATTTCTGTTCAGGGGGAAGTTCCACGCACTTTATCAGGTAAGATTCTCAAGTCTCAAAGCAGAGTTAGCATACTCTTTTCAAGTGTATCTTCCATATCCTGTTTCATAATGGGCAGTTTACTGATGTGTAGTGTGTCTTCATAGGTACAAAATGTGTAAGTACTGTAGAAAGTAATTTTTTTGTGTTGGAACTGGGAATTTGACCCAGGGCCTTCTACCTGTCTTCTCACCTGTCTTTTTAATTTTGAGACAGTGTCTTGCTAAGTTGCCAGGCTGAGCTTGAACTTGTGATCCTCTTGGCTCAGCCTCCCAGAGTGCTGGGATTATAGGTGTGCACCACTGTGCCCAGCTGTGAAAAGTAATTTTTATAAATTCTGAATTTTTTTTTTTTTGGTCCTCTTTTGGTGCAGCATGTTTTAAGGCAGTTTCCTCCTTTCTATCCTTAGAACTATGTCAGTTGTCTCTCTTTCTGCATTGCTGGCATTAACCTCCACATGAGTCCCTGTGTCCGTTGTTACTCCTCTTTGATTAATTCCCACATCTCACACTGTGGCCCGGATGGTCATTGCACACTCACATCTGACCACAGACATCCAGCACCTCACTGCACCCTACTTCCTCAACTGAGTACATTCCAGATGCCCCAGCCTGTGCACTTTTATTATTTACCCTTGCTTGCCTGTACTTGGCCCAGCATTCCAACAGTTATAGATTACATGCAGTTTTCAAATCCATGCTTTTGCACATGCTAGTTTCTGTATTTGGAACTGTCTTTTCTTTTTTCTGATTATGAACTACCCATCCTACTTATTCTACATGATGCAAAATGTTCACTGACCTTTTCCTGCCTTGTTCTCTCCTTTCCATTTTTAACTTTTTAAGTTTTTCCTGCTTCACAGAGCCTTGCATTTAACTGTCTTTGAACTGATCATGTCAGTGATGGCACGAAACTTTTAGAGTTTTCAGTGATACAAACAGCTAGCTGTGGCTTGCATGCCATAGGTTCACCACCTCTGGATTACATTATGTGATAATTCTCTTGGTGTCTAGAAGAGCAAATGGGATAGGTACTTGTTGCAATAAATAAAATAACTGTCTTATTTATACCAATTTAACTACTTTTGAGCTAACTTTTAGGAAGACTCTCGAAGACAAGAGATTTTAAATAAATGGAAATTTTTTTAAAAATTGAAAATCTAAGCACAGCAATGATGTGAGACTTTTCCTGGCATTCTATCCACTGTTATTAGCAACATGTTAATATAAGCATTAAGGAAGGATAGAAATGCTGATTGATTTTTTTTATAGGTTATAAGGAAGTTCAGAAATGTCTGAGTCTCTGATACATTCACACAGATGGTAGAATGATATATTCTAAATTTGTAGGAAAATAATCTTAAACTGAAAGATTAAGAATATGCACGAAAGTTTGTTATCTACTTGTTACCATTTTTGATTAAAATCAGTTTCTACTTCAAAAAGTAATGTTTTTAATTCATAGTTGAGAATTCAAAAGATTTGTTTACAGGCTTATACTTGTTTGTTTATACAGGTTTATACTTGTTCACAGGTTTGTACTCCCTGTATTTTCTTTAACATGTAATGTTTTTCTTAAAACAGTACATTATTCATTTTGATACTGAGTTGTTTTTCCTTTTTATCCTGTAATTTTTGTCACTGTGCTGATGTGACTGAGAGGGTTTGCCTTAGGATTCTGTAGTTTCGGTGCATTAGAATAGCAGGATTTAGGAGACAGAGTGATATATTAAAATCATGAGTAAAATTTGAAAGTAATTGTCTACTTTTGTCTTGTTTGTTCTCCAGCACTTTTATATCTGTAATGAAATGCTTAATGTCTAGAACTCATAATGATCTAAAGATGTATCTTCTGAAAGCTATTTAACTTATTTTGATACATTATTTTTGGTTTTATTTCAGAAAAAAATCAATCTAAAATAGTCAATGAGAGCTTTTGGGGGCATTAATGTTGATTTTCAGAAAATTAAAATTTTTTTTCTTCTTCTTCTTAAACAGTGTTTCGGGTCGAGCTTTCCTGTACTGGCAAAGTAGATTCTGAAGTTATGATACTAATGCAACTCAACTTGACAGTAAATTCTTCAAAAAACTTTACAGTCTTAAATTTTAAACGAAGGAAAATGTGCTACAAAAGTAAGGAATTTAACAAAATGCATTTTATGTTGATATGACAAGTTCAGTGATAGTTTGTTTTTTTATAGATTTAATTATGACTGAGTGTTGATTCTAGTTGCAAAGAAGAAAAGAAAGAGCTCTAGTAGCTGAAATTTTGAGCTGATTTCCAGAGTTTATAGTAGGGCTCTCACTCAGCCTCTACCTTGCTTTCTCAGATCTTTTTACAGAATTCTGGGATGTTTTCAGAAATGATTGAAGAGTTAAAGAAATAAAATAAATCTGACAGGGCCTCCAAGTAACCAAGTTTTAACTATATTTTGCTTGTAAGTTACTTCATGCAATCACTGCCCCAAGTTAGATGGATGTAAGTTGGAAGGACTGTCGTGCTCTTTTCAGAATAGTAAGACAGTTGCTGAACCTTGTCTTGGGCTCCAGTTTTTCATTGTAAAATAGCCGTCATACCTGTTGTAGAGTAGTTTTTTTAAAGGTTAATTAAGGCTAGCCTAAACTTAGACTATTGCCTGTGGCTACTTAGGGAATATTACTGATTTGTGGTTTCAAATTATATTATCTGGTTTTTTAAGAAATCACAGTTTATATGAAAGAATTCCAGCACGTTAGGTCACAGATTAAAAAGTTCAAGAGTTTTCCTTAAAGATTATCTAGTGTAACCCACTCACTCTAAGGTACACAGAGGTAAAGTTTATAAGGTAGAACTGGTTAGTACCTAAGATAGGAAAAAAAAGTCCCTAAACTTACTGAATGCTTGCTTGCATTCTATTTATTGAACCTGCATTAACTCCATTTATTCCTTTACTATTTGCCTTAAGCAATAGGTTCTCTCATCTCCATTTACAGAAGAGAAAGCTGAGATTCAGATAGTCTGGCAGACTTGTTAAGGTCAGACAGCTAAGCCATGTGGCTAGTTTGCAGACTGCTCTTGGCTTCTTTGTTAAACTGTGTGTTAGCAGATTTCCTGGTTGAAATTTGTGTTGAGTGTTATGAAAACACCTGAGGCTAGCTAGCAAGTGGGTTATAATGATGAATGTCCAGATACGTGTCAATGAAAAAAGTTGTACTGCCTTTAAACAGACAGAGTAAAATAAAGTTAGAATCTTTATCTTTGTTACAATTTTAGGTTTTAGGGTATTCTGTTATATACCTGCTTTTTTATCTACCTGTAATTTTAAAGCTAAAGGAGATTGTAGAGACTCGTTAGTATAACCCAGTCATTATATAATTGATGTGAGAACAAGCCCTAGAGAAGCCACCTACACTTGCATGGCCAGTCAGTGAGGATATAGGACTTCCACTTCTAATCCTCACAGAGGTGGGCAGTGACAGAGGCTGTACCACAGTGTTTCATTGCTGACTTGCAGGCAGAATGGTGGCTAAATGGGTGTGGTCTGTGGCTCCTACCAACACGGCTACTGTCTACCAAGGGTAATGATCAACTGATGTTTAGAATAATCCTGTACCTTCTCTGTTAACATGCACATGAAAATTAATAAAATTTTCTGTTGGTGTAATTTACTGTTTTATTTTAGATTTGTCTTAATATAGTAACACCCTCTTTATTTGGTGGTCTACTTTTGGTCATTCCAGTCATGCAGTTTATTTTCATTGGTCTTATTTTAATATGTGATTCTAATATCTCTATCTCTATCTATATCTGTCTATCTATAGATATCTATAAGTAGATTTTTTTTTTTTGGCACTAGGAATTGAATTCAGGACTTTGTGCTTGCTGTGCAGGCACTTATGCTGCTAAGCTATAGCCTTGGCCCTGTGATTCTAATATATTTATTTATATGTTTTCTCAAACTATTATGTTTAAAAAGCTGTCTGCAGTAGAAAACATATCTGTACTGTAAGGATCATTAATAGATACTACTGCCTAGAAAAAGTTACTTTAATATGAAGGTGGGAATTACAGGTTAGACTGGGGTTTTGTTACTCTACAGCTCCCAGGAGCCTATAAATTCTGCAAATGTATTCTGTGACTCTCCATCAAACAATATGGGATTTTTCCAAGCTTCTTGGTCACAGAAACTTTTTTTGAGTGTCTTTAAGCAACACCCTTTGGCTAAGACCGACATAGACCAATTACTAATTGATGACAGTACTGATACCCATCAGAATATAAAAGTAGTTTTCATTATCTTGTAACAAATGTCATTTTACTTAGTTCAGGTAATGTTCTGATAGAACACAAACTGTTAGAGAAAATTCAGAAAATGTTACATAGTATTTAAGGATGTTTATTGAAAAGAAAGATTTTCTAAAGTATCTTTTTATCTCCTTTTTAACTCAGAACTTGAAGAAGTAAAAACTTCAGCATTGGATAAAAACACTAGCAGAACTATTTGTAAGTGTTACAGTGTTCCTTTCTCCTTTATTTGGGAATTAAAAAAAGTGGTTGATTGCATATGAACATGATTGCCTGAAGCTTGCAGGTCTTATAGTTTCCAGGTTGTCAGATGATAATGCCACCTTGCTATTTACTTTCCTTGTGTTTTATAGATTGTTACACAGGTCAGATAAAACTATTAGAATATTGAGTATTTTGAGGAGTAAAATTGGTACATACTTTATGACAAGTTAGCCAAAAAACTTATAGAAGCAAGAATTTTTTATCATATATTTTTGACTGGTCATAAAAGATGAACAGGAAAGTATATGTAAGATCTTTGTTTACAGAAGGATGGAAAATATGATGTGTAGCCTGATTCGATCCTTAGATGATTTCATTTAGGTGAAAGCGCAAGTTTAAAGATAGTATATTATTTAAATCCACGGAATAAAATCTTAAAGTACAGTTTTATTTTTTGGTATTGGTTGTGTTTAGATACCATAATGAGCTCTTTTCCTTTTCTAACATGTACACATCATGGTATCTTATTCTTCTGAGATAGTACTAATAGCAGTATCTTAAAAAGATACTAAATTCTTCTCTTCATGAAAGTAGACTTAAACATTGTTTAAGGGGAAAATTTCAAGTGTATAAAATCAGTGTATGCTCTGATGAACCACTTTGTGTCCATCACCTCTTTTCAGTAGCAGTCATTTTGCCAGTGTCCTTCCTTTGATTACTTCTTCCTCTTTTCATTAGCTATGGAGGGGTTAGAGTATTTTAAAGCACATCTCATGTTTTATATCATTTCACCCATCAATGTTTCAGTGTAGATCTCTTTAAAAAGGGTCTTTTTCACAACCTGAATCCATAATCATTCAACATCTTCATTTTGATTTATTGCATATAACAAAATTAACAGTAATTCTTTAATATTCCTAATACTTAGTCCATGTTCAAATTAACTTGTATTAGAAGCTTCTTTTTTTTTAATAACCCGTGAATAAGGATTCAAATGAAGCCTGTGCACACCGTGTTTGGTTGATATGTATTTTACATTAATCAGAAAGCACACACCCCCTTTTTTAGCATCGTTTATTTATTGAAGAAAGTATGTCATTTGTCTGTTGTGTTTCCCACATTCTGCATCCTCACAGTGTCATTTAACATGATTTTCTCTCTCCTGTAACTGGTAAGTAGGTTTTCCCTTGATTAGATTTAGAATCAACTCTTTTGGCAAGAATAGTTCAGGAGTGGTCTTGTGTACTTCTGATTTCATCTTTTCATCACCTCCAGAGACCATAGTATCTGAGTGTTCCAAAGGTACACTGAAAGGTAAATAATATGAGAGATTGTCTTATTAGACTTTCATTTGGATTTATCTCTGAAAAGAAAGAAAAAATATTTTTTAAATATCACTACTCCCAAAGTTTACTTTTAAATTTGTTTTCTCTTTTTTTTTTTTGATAATGGGAATCAAACTCAGGACTTTGTACTTGCCAGGCAGGCGGTTGTGCTGTTGAGCTATATCTCTGGCCCTTTTCTTTGTTTAAATTTCTAGTGACTTTTTCCACTTCTTTTATGATAGCAGCTTATTATTGTTTCTTGCAAACAGCAATACACCATGTTGCATATTTTTAGTCTCAGTTATCTCTTCCTTGCTCCCTTCAGTCTTCCCTTCTTTTTGACTTAACTGCCCACACAGCACTTACTGGGAATCTGTGATCCACTGGGTCATTTGAATGAGACAGAGAGTTCAATTGTGAGTAAGCACACTCTGCTTTTATGGGTGTGTAGTGTGCAAGGGAGATGGACGGGGGAGTAGGCAGCAGTAGCAACATGCTATGGCATACTACATGAGACAGCAAACCCAAGGGGCTTTGGGAACCTAGTGTGGGGGAAGCATGTAACTTCCTCTGAGGAAATAATAATTTTCTGAGGAAAGTGTCATCTTATTGTAGACCCGAAGAGTAAATCAAGTGGTGACAAAGTGAAGTGCCAAAGTGTGGGAACAGGGAACATAGCATATGCAAGCCTGGAAATTAGAGGTGTAGAGTAAGGTGAATGTGGACAAATCTGCCCAGCAGAACCATGTCCTGTTGCTCTGCTCTGTGCAGTGTTTGTGTAGTGCTGCCCACACAGGCCTCAGGGACTCAAGGCCTGCCCCCCCCCTCCCCAAGTCCGAACAGCTTTCTGTGACTCACAGAAATTCTTGAGGAGAGTTGTGCCTGCATTCAGGTTATAGCCACATCTGGTTATCCAAGAGGCTCTTTGTTCTTTTTGCTTTTAATCTGTTCTGATTTTCTGTTTTTTTGATTCAAATTTTAGAATTTTGAAAACAATCTTGTTTTTCTTATTTATGTGTTTTTAAAAGTGATGGTTTTTATCTTTTTTTTTGACCTAGCTCAAAAACTCCTTACTTGTGTATCTGTCAGTTTGACAACTCCACATGGAGTCTACTAGGTACTCCAAATTTAACTTGGACAAAGTAAAACTCTTGATTCTCATCCCCCTACCTGCTTTTTTCTCTCTTTATAAAGATACCATTGTTGAAGTAAATTCTTAAGCCAAAACTTTGATCCTTCTTTTTCTGTCTTCCTTAGTAAAATTTATTACCAAGTTCTGTCGACTCTCTTTCCAAATTCATTTACTTCTTAGCTTCACTGTGACAGTCTTGGCCAAGCCACTGCTGTCTTCCTGGACTGCCCTAGTAACCTATTTCCTCTTCCACACTTCTGCTCTTGCTCCCCTACAGAGCAGTCTTCATCCAGCATATAATTGATCTCTTAAATGACTACGAGTGTCATTCTTTAGCATGAAGCCTTGCAGTAATTTTCCATTTATTTAAGATAACTTCAGATTCCTCAGTTTTATTCTGGAAGAATAATGACATGAGCTCTTACCATCAAACTGAGATGGACGTCTGGTCACACCAGCTCTGCTTGTTTGTACACCTTCCACTGTACTTGCCTGTGTGGATGTATCTGTCTCTTTGTGCCTGTTCTCAGTTTGCTTCTCTCTCTGTCTGCCATTATTTTTTCTATTGCTGAGCATCTTTTCTATGTTTTTAAAAAATAATATAAAGCTGAATATAATTTAACTAAATCTATCAATAGAGACTTTAAAAGCAAAATAATTTCTTATACTGTGAAAAGATCTGTGCTGTCCAGAATGACAACTACCAACTATACGTGGCCTTTTAACTTTCAATTAATTAAAGTGAAGTAAAGTTGAAGCCTCTGCTCCTTTGTTGTGCAGGTTCTGTTTCAGTGCTGCATAACCACAGGTGGCCAGTGGCTGCTGTGTCGGACAGCGCACTGTAGAAAATTTCCATCTCTGCAGAAAATGTGTTGGACAGCATTGCTGTAGTGTGTTACATGCACTGGTTTAATTTGTATGCTGCTTGTGAATGACTGTTGTGCTTATGCACCAGAGAGTTGTATTTAAAACCTTTTCAGCCAGGCATGGTGGCACATGTCTTTAATCCCCCATGTCTTTAATCCCAGCACTCGGGAGGCTGAGGCAGGAGGATCCCTGCAATTTTGAGGCCAGCCTGGGCTACATAGTGAGACCCTGTCTCTAAAAAACACCAAAAGACAAAAACCTTTTTAAACTATAACCAAAACATCAAAAAACTATGTGAACATACACCACCACCCAACTGGTAACTGATCTTATTAAACAATAAACACATGAAGCAGAAATCTTTTCACAAAGAACAGGATACTCATTGTTTAAATCAGAAAGCAATCAATGATATTTGTTTAAGAAGCTTAATGTGTTTTTCATTTCTATTTCAGATGATCCTGTACACGCAGCTCCAACCACTTCTACACGTGTATTTTATATCAGTGTAGGCGTGTGTTGTGCAGTAATATTTCTTGTAGCAATAATATTAGCTGTTTTGCACCTTCATAGTATGAAAAGAATTGAACTGGATGACAGGTATTGTACAGTTTTGGGAAGGGATGAAATAAAGGTTATTTACATATGTGTGACAGCCCAGATACCAGCACACTGGTATAGGAGAAGGAGGGAGGATAATAAGGAAAATGAGATATCTTAATCACTGTCTTTGTATTAGTCTGATTTTATTTTTTAATCTTTTAAAGTTGTGAAGTCAGAAATTCTAATTTCTTTCTTGTTGGGAAAGTATGCATTTTATCCCCAGAGGTAGGACTGTACCGCAGACTCTTACTGCCTTTTAAAAACAATTCCACTTCTTTCTTCTAGTTCCCCTCCCTTCATCATTCTTTGTCTGCCCACTCATGTTTCCGGGAAATATTTATTGAATGATTTTAATCATTGATTTTCAGTGTGATTTTAACCATTGATTCTCAGAGTGCTTACATGTTTGGGTCCTAAAGAACCTTTGAGATATACTGGTGCTTAGGTCCCACCTTCCTTGACGTTTTTATATAATTCATTTAGGGTAGTGTTTGGACATTAGTATTTTTCTTAACGCTTCTTATGTACAGACATTTTTAAATACACTGGGTTAGATGTTAACTCTTAAGTGTTAGAAATACAAAAGTTAATATACAGTGTCAAGTATTTTATTTTTGCCATTAATCCATAATTACAAGAGTTTATAAATTTGATGATCACAATATGTATTTTAGAGTATGGGAATATCAAAGATGCTTGTCCCAGCCTGTGTGAGTCATTGATGGCAGGAAGGAGGACATCATAGTCGGGACAGAGTGAGAAGTAAAGGTAGAATGGTAGACATGTTTGTTTTTACAACCCAAAATTCTCTCTTTCCTCCTCTATGATTCCTAGCTGCTGATGGAAGACATTCCCAGCTTCATGACTGGGGTTTGGACTTTTTCTCCCCTTCTTACTATATCCTTACTGTACTCAAGTGATTGCTTGTTCCTTATTTTTACCCTATGCCCTGTCCTTCAGGACTTTTTTTGTGCTCTCATTTTGTCCACAGATTTCTTTGCATTTCCAACACTCCAAGTCATTCTCTCTACTATCCATTTCTCCCTCCTCTCTGTCTTTCTCTTTTGGTAGCATTTATTATATTTTTTCCTTTTGTTATTTATTGTCTACTTGTCTTATACCTCCTACTAGAATGTAAGCTCTTTTCAACTAGGGAGAAGCGTGTCTTACTCATTGCTCAGTCCTCAGTCTTACAACAGTTAATATACCCAGTAGGTAAACATTTGTGGCATAAATAAGAGCCAGAGAACTGACTGGATATTTCCCCTAAGTACTTTATGTCCATTGTGTTAACTTTCCTTATTGAGGGAGAAGAGAAAGGAAGAATGTGAAGGGATGTACTCTGGTGATGTATTTTAGAATATATTTTGTGTAGCTTGTGGTATTGAAGTTACATTTAGATTTTACAGGGGAAAGCAACTGAGGGGGGAAAAAGTAGAAGAAACATGTATAGAAATTTAAGAAAGGATACAAGTAGAGTACTAGAGTCACTAGAGAAGATGAGATTAGAAATCAGTCTTGATACACCCAGAAAGTTGCATTTTCCTTGAATGCTTTGTGTGTGTGTATGTGTGTGTGTGTGTGTGTGTGTGCGCATGCACACGTGTGCATGCATGCACATATGTGTGAAAGTTGTACAGGAATTTTTTTTCAGATTCTGTGGGTCATATACCCTCTGCCTGCTGAAATAGTCACCATCCATGAATTGGTATTACAGTTCTCTAGGTTTGAGGCAAAAGGTTTTCTAGACATTGCCTCAGTAAAAACAACTCATATTGTTGCTTGTTTTTCAGTGCACAGCCTAGTGAAAAAAGCATAACTTCTGGAGCTATCTACATTTCTGTTTGAAGTCTGGCTGTTCTTACTAGCTTTATGGCTTAGGCCAAGCAAGTAACATAGCTTCTCTCTCTGTCCCAAATCTCCCCATTTGTAACACAGAGGAACACACTTCCTTAGGGTTATTCTGAGGTTTTAATAATACTGTAAGCTCTTAGAATGCAAACCTACATTTAGTAAGTGCCATTATTAACAGTTTTTCTTAGCAAGTTACACTGCTAGTCATGATTTCTTCTTTACCTCTTTCCTGTGCTACTAGCAGTTACTTATTATGTGTCAAGGAAGCTAATGGTGGTGACCAAAAATTTCCCATCTAGTAATCTAATAGCATTGAAGAGATATCTGCTGCTTCTCCATCTGCATGGGGGCCACTTACTGTTCATATTTTAAAGATGAAGAAACAGGCTTAAAGAGATTAAATAGCTTTTCAGGATTGCACTGTTAGGACCAGTCCAGAGCCAGAGGGATGCATTATTGTAATAGTTGTACTATAATAACCTACTGTTGTGATTGTGTGAAACACCAGGCTCTGTTCCATGTGCCTTATAGTCATTAACTCCATTTTATATATATATACACACACACATATATATATCATATATGTATTTATTTTGTCTTTTTGAGACAAGGTCTTTCTATGCAGTTCAGGCTGGCCTTGAGCTCACTTTGTAGCCCAGGATGGCCTCGAACTCATAAGGATACTCCTGCCTCAGCCTCCCAAGTGCTGGGTTTATAGGCGTGTACCACCATGCCTGGCTAACTCCATTATTCTTCACAACAGCCCTGTGAGGGTTAATGGAACCCACAGTTCCATAGAATTCCTTAGTGGAAGGCTCTTCCTTTGTAGGCACTCAGGAGCAGGCTCCTGTTACACAGAGAGCTCCTCTAGAGTCAGAATAAAACTGCCTGTGATCTGTTCATGCCAGGGACATTTGAATCCCATGAGTTTGGCTTTCCATCTCCCAATGCTGCAGATTGATCTTTTCAGTCTCTTTGTCAAGCCAGGGACAGCTGTCTTACACAGAACTGCTCCTCACATTCATCCTGAAATCCTCTCATGGAGAATTTGATCTCCAGCATACTCACACTCTGTTTGTGACTGGGAAAGTTCACTTCATTTTAGTGAGTTGCTTGAACTTGTGTTTTGGCCTCCCATTTTCTTTTCTGTTTCCATTACCTCTAACACCTGACTATTCCTGTCATTCCTGATGACAAAAACCCACTTGTTTCTCTTCTTTCCTATACTCAATGTCTAACAGAGTATCTGACATACAGGAAGGTGCTCAGTAATTGTTGAATAAAAAATGACTACACAGAAGCAAAAGACTTTTGTTATACCAGTAATTCTTTGCCTTTTTTAGCATGTATTAGTAACTCATGTCTAATTTGTTTTTCTCTTCCATGAAAGTATGGTTTTTCTCTTGCATTGATTAACTCCTTATTTATTTATTTATTTATTTTGGCGGCACCGAGGATTGAACTCACGACCTTGTGCTTGCCGGGCAGGCGCTTAGACCGCTGAGCTAGATCCCCAGCCCTGTTTTTGAGACAGGGTCTCACTATGCCGTTCAGGCTAGCCTTGAGCTCACTTTGTAGCCCAGGCTGGTCTCGAACTCACAACGATCTGCCTGTCTCAGTCTCCCGAGTGCTGGGATTACAGGTGTGAGCCACCATGCCCGGCTAACTCCTTATTTTCTAAGCTCTCGCCTGGGGCTCAGTTTGACCTACTTGGGACTTATTTTGCCATACTGGCTAAGTGCTGGCAGGGTTGAGTAAACAAATAGACACTTTTCCTACCCTCCTAGGGATTACAGTCTTTTCTTTTGTTTTGTTTTTCTAAATTGGATGCCTTTTTTAAAATTAAATTTTAACTTTAATTTTATTGGTACATTTTAGATATACATACTGCTCATACTCATTGTTGGGAGTTTGTACTTGTATATGATATATCTTGACTCCTCTTTTTTTCCCAATCCCCTCTCCTCCCTTCACCCCCTCTTCCTCTTCTCATTTAAAAGCTTTGTTTCCATTTTATCCTTCTTTTATTGTTCTTTTTTTTCTCTTCCTTTCGCCCTCCCCCTCCCTGGTTCCTGTTTCCTTTTGAAAACTTTCTTCCTATTTCACAATATCTGTTGTACATTTTGGTCTTTATTTACTCTTTCAGTTTCTCACACCAGGGAGACAATGCAATATTTATGCATGTGGTCTGATTTGTTTCACTTAAGAGTATGGTCTCAAGGTGTGTCCATTTACCTAGAAATATCTCACAAACAACAAACTCACTGAGAGAGAAATTAGGGAAACCACAATAGCAGCCAAAAAAAATGAATTACTTAGGAATCAACCTAACAAAGAAGGTAAAGATCTATACATTGAAAATTGCAGTACTCTCAAAAGGGAGATTGAAGAAGACACCAAAAAATGGAAAGATACCCTTTGCTCATGGGTAGGAAGAACCAACATAGTGAAAATAGCCATACTTGAAAATTGTTATATAGATTTAATATAATCCCAATCAAAATACTATTAACATATTTTACAGAACTAGAGAAAACATTCCTAAAATTCATTTGGAACCAGAAGAGACCTAGGATAGGAAAAACAATTCTTGGCAACATAGGCAAGGTTGGGGGCATCACAATCCCTGACTTGAAATTATACTACAAAGCAAATGTGATTAAAAACAGCATGATACTGACAAAAAACCAGACCTGAGGATCAGTGGAACAAACTAGAAGATGCAGAAACCACTCCATACACACTCATCAGTCTTATCTTTGACAGAGGGGCCAAACACCCACTGGGAGAAAGATAGCCTCTTTAATAAACGGTGCTGGGAAAGCTGGCTTTCCACATGCTGAAAATTAAAACTAGACCCATGTCTATCACCATGCACTAAACTAGAGTTTATAGTCTTTTAGGAATTAAACATGAAAGCCCAACTGGAATGTAGAGTAGGAAACTTTGTTGTGTTCACTGCTATATCTCCAGTACCCAACATAGTACATGACATGTAATAAAAGTTTAGTACTTGTTGAATTAGTGAGCAAATAATTGAATTACGCAGGAAAATACAAATTGTAATTCAGCATTTTGAAAAAACATCATGATCTTTGTGTAAAATCCTAGCTTGATTCTAAAGCAGAGTTAATAGCTCCATAACTAATCTTATTTGCTTGTGAAAACCAAACTTACTTGGGCTGGTCGTAAACTCGTAAGTGTTAGCAAATACACATTTTAAACTCATTTCCCACTTTCCATGATGTATCTCTGAAGGTATGGGTTTTAATAGGTGTTGGGTAGGTTCTCCAACTGCTCCTTGCTTCTCTTACAGCAGTAATCTGGTTTCTAAAGAAAGTTTGTTCTGCATACTTAGCACCATGCTTTGCTTGTTACTGGTTTTCTCCTCTCTCTTCACTTGGTATCTGTTGAATGAATGAAATTGACAGAGATACCCATAACTCTCTGACTGTGCTCACCATGTTCTGAGTAATTCTGAGGTGGCACAAGAGTGCCACCTACTGTTCAGTTGATGGGGGACACGGGTCTTTAGTCAGTCATCAGTGATGTTGGTTGCAGGTAATATTTAAGCTTTGCTTTCATATACGCCATAAATTTGAGCCTTATAAAAATATCCTGAGGTAGGTTTTCTTAATTCAATTTTATAGGTAAGTCACCTGAATTTCTATATTTCCTCCCACTTTGAGGATTGTAGTGCTTCTCTCCTTCCCTTTACTGAGTACTGAACTTCTAACAACTTCGGTTGCTAGTCTGGCCTTTGAGTAGTACTCAGGCCTGGAAGACTTACCCTCTGTAGTTCAATATTGTTATAAGGATTGAAGGTGCATAATCATAATGAAAACAGTAATAACTTCTAAGTGTATGTCTGAGGGTTGGGCACTATGCTGAATACTTTACTTTTAATTATATTTTGCATGATCTTCCTAGTACTCTTGTCAAGGTTTAGTATTATACTCCTGTGCATGAGGAATTTGAGGCACCAAACGTTTGGAATAATTTGCCTAGAGTCATATTGTCATTTGATTTGGCTCGATATCCCTCATTTTTTGCCATTTGATTTGGAGTCATCAGTAAAAATGACCTGTCTGTCTACTTTTCTAGGAAGCAGTTTAGTTGAGTAGTGTGATTTTTTTCTTGAGAGGTGATCCATAGTTCTCAACCATTTCTTTTAGTGAGGTTCAGGCCTACTGTCTGAGGACTAGTGCCTGTATTTCTGAATGAATTTGGTAAAGTGAACCAGCTTAGTGCATTTGAAAGAAATAAAAAATGGGACTGCACAATGAGGGAGATTGAAATTTCAGTGTGGAACATTGGTATAGAGACTCTTACATTATTATAGCCTCCAATAAGGATTTTCAGCAGGTTACAATGTTGTGTGCATTTTATATATATAAGAAATTTCTCATTGAAATCAACTTGTCAAATACTTCTCTCTTAAAAATTCTTTGCAGCATCAGTGCCAGCAGTAGTTCCCAAGGGCTGTCTCAGCCATCTACCCAGACGACTCAATACCTGAGGGCTGACACACCCAACAATGCAACTCCTATCACCAGTAAGAGTTAATTTAATTCTAACGTGGTTACCAGTTTCCTGAGGCTGGTCAGTGCCCTTTGGTGTTTGGTGTACTTGTGGGACACATGTACCATGTGGGTGTGTGATACCTAACTTGTACAAGTTAGAATTTTTGCTTTTTATTGGAGCAATCAATGAAATTCTAAAATTGAAATATTAATTATAAAGTTTAATTGCTAGAATTAGTTTTACCTTGAGATATCCACAATTATATTAAAACGTTAAGAAATTAATTCTGTAGACATTAAGAAGGAATGTTTTCAAGTAGTTCTGTAGAATAAACTATTCAGCTACATAAACACAGAGACTTTGGGTTTTAGTGAATTATTTGATAGTCCGATGGGCCATGTAAAAATTTTACACTGTTTTCATTTGTTTGGTGCTGGGAATTAAACCTAAGGCCTCATGTGTGGAGGTGTTCTACCACCAAGCTATGTATCACCAGGCCTCTACAGTGATTTCTAATCATGCTAGGATGCCAGCTACCTTTGGAAAATTGAGCACTTGGGACCTAATTTCCTTTCATTGAACAGAGTTTTGATGAAAGTTTTCACACACTTCAATATATAGATGTTCGTGGAAAGTAACCAGCAAAAAATTGCTGGTTGACTAATTTTTGTATACACTATATACAACGTGATTGCCTTATTTTTCTCATTGCTGAGACAAAATACTCAACACCGCAAGTTAAAGGAGGAAAGGTTTATTCTGGCTTACAGTTTGTAGAGGCTTCATTCCATAGTCAGTTGGCTCTAAGGCAGGGTGGCATGGCAGAGGAGAAACAGTTCATGCCAAAGCAGGACAGGCAGAAGGCACCCAGCAGCTAAGTACAAGCAGGAAGTGATGACACCAGCCCTCTTTTGTCATATATATATATTTTTAAATATTTTTATTTATTCATTTGTTTTGGTCATTTTGAGACAGGGTTTCACTATGCAGTTCAGACTGGCCTTGAACTCACTTTGTAGCCCAGGCTGGCCTTGAACTCACAGTGACCCTCCTGCCTCAGCCTCCCAAGTGCTGGGATTATAGGTGTGCACCACCATGCCTGGCCATGTCCCATATATTCTATCCAGGATGGGCTCACACCCAGGGTGGGCTTTCCTATCGTCCACCCCCAGAACTATACCAAACCAACCAGTAGCCTAATTTAGTAATCATACAGCCTCGATCACACATTTAATCCCAGCATCACACAATGTAGATCTAGCCACCTCTGAAAATTCCCACCTATGACCGCATGAGGCTTTGGGGGAACATCTAGACAAACCATGACAGTGATGTTATGATATGTGTGTACACTGTTGAGTAAAACATTCAATTCTTAGAGTATAATTTACACATCATGAGGAATCAGTTACATACAAATATAAAAAAACATAATCATCAAGATAAAGAGTGGGCAAGAGAGCCAAAGGTTATGGCTTGATTCAGAGGTACCATTTATTAGAATCTTAAAGGCAATTAACTATTTTCCTCAAGCTGATATTTACTCTTAATAAAATAAAGTTAGTAATATCTACCCTCAACCCAGTGTCCCATCGTAGTTCTCAGTACTGTTTCCCGTTCAGAAGAATGAGAATTCTTTGGACAAATGGCTGATTCCTAGTCTTGGACAAGCTACTAAAGACTTGAGCTCTCACTGGCCAAAGATAGAACCAACCATCAAAGAGAAAGAATACTAACTACAATAGATGAAAACAAACAACGTGTAGTATTTCATAAATCATATAAATATAAATTTATAATACTTTTTTAAAAAATTTGCTCATTATAAGAGACTACTAAAGCTCCAATAATACCTCATTCTAACAACTGGCTACATGAACTATATTTCAGAGTAACCAGAGAGCCCTGATTGATGAGAGACAATGTTTCTTTATGGGAGATTCCCACTTACTAAATGTAGCAGGAATGATAGAATTAGAAAATCACATTTGTAATCTCTAACAAAATATTCCATTCAGGGAAGATCATGAGTGATTAAAACCTTAAGAATAAAGGGAGGGGCCGGGGATTTACCTCAGTGGTGTAAGCGCCTGCCTGGCAAGTGCAAGGTCCTGAGTTCAATCCCCGGTACCAAAAAAAAAAAAAAAAAAAAAAAGAAGGGATATGGGGAACTTTACCATTGAAGAATCAGGTCACCCCCTGAGTCTACTGATAAAACATAGCATTACCAAGAGCAAGGCAGCTGGATGTTTTGCACCCCAGGCTGGGATGTGCAAACCGTGGAGTGTTCTTTTTTCCCCTTCGCCCCAGCCATCTGGCAGCCAGTGACAATCATTGCTTAGGTGCATTAGTTCTTCAGGCATTTTTCTGCCTGAATCTACCAAAGCTAATCATTAGAGATGCCATTCCAATTTCTATTTGGTAGCCTGGATCTTTTATTCTAACATTTTCTCTTGGATTGAAAACTTTAATTTGAGTCTCTATATTTTATTTTTGCTGTCATTATATTAATAAATGGAAATTAAAGGAACTTAAATTTTAATATCACAATAATGTAACTAGGCTGCAGGAATACTGGCATAATTATATGGATAATGACTTAGTTAAAAATGTTTTTCAAACATCTCTTCATTTGTAAAATCTTTGTGTTATATGATTATATTAAAACATCTTTCAAGAGGAAAAACTACCCTGGGGAGATTGAATTATATTCTGTGAATCAAAGTTTGTTTCATTTGAGAAGCATTGAATATGATGGTAGAAGTATTGTTTTTAGCATTGTTTCAGTTGTGTATTTTAACATTTGGGTAGTACTGTGGTAGGTAACAAAACATTTAAGATTTAGTGTTCTTTATGAGTAACTCTGGTTCATGTGTGTGCCTGCTTCCTTTCAAGATTTTAAAGTTCTGGCTGGACTAGTCGACCCCAGTACCATAATAAGGGTATTTATATTGGTTGGTTTGGCTTTGTTGGCTCCTCAGGTTATCCTACCTTGCGAATAGAGAAGAACGACCTGAGAAGTGTCACTCTTTTGGAAGCCAAAGCCAAGGTGAAGGATATAGCAATATCCAGGGAGAGGATAACACTAAAAGATGTTCTCCAAGAAGGTACTTATTATCTCAAAATCAGTTTTTTAAAAGAATGGTTTTCATTTTTCCTTCCTTTAGATTATCATGTCTTATACAACTTTGATGCATTTCTCGATTTTCAAGCAAAGCATATGTATGTGTTTGATACCTTTAAGGTGTATTTTCTGTTTTGTTCATATTTAAAATGATCACCATGTATAAAGTGATCTTTAAAATATTTTAAGCTTTTCAGGCGGAATGGGGATTTGAAGTTAGACTCAAGTTCTAGTTTTAGGATTCATTACCTGCCTGACCTTAGAGAAATCATTTAATGCCTTAGATTTCCTGTTTCCTCTTCTTTATAAATGTACACTATATTGTAGTACCAATAGTAGTCTTCATAATTCTTAGACTAGTTAAAAGAGTAGATGAAATAATGTATATTACATGAGTTAACACATAATAGTATTTGATAGATAATAGTAGCTTTTTCTTTTCCTTTTGCTGGTCCTTGCTTTGATTTTTGAGTTTTAAGGTATTGATTAGGAAGATGCTCAAAGGTGGGGACAGAAATTAATAATGAAATTCTGCATTGAGCTCTTCACATTAAGCAGAGAATTACTTTTTTTTTTTTTGCCCCTGTTATCATTCAAGTTAGAATGTTTTCAGTTCTTATGAGTTATTCTGTAGTCATCTATTATTAGGGATGTTGTAAGCCAGTCATAGCTAAATGAGGGACTTAAACCCTCCCCAGTGGCAGATGGTCCTTAATGGAAGCAAATTTGTGGGGGGTTTCTAGTTTTCACTGTATAACTGCCACTTCTGTTTTCTAAGTATAACTAATTTTTGGATCTGTCTGCAGTCTGAAGAGAGTAAGTAAACCAAATAGTATTTCCTAAGAAGTGAAAGAAATGAGAGATAATGGTTGAATAATATGTTTGCAGTTTCTTTTGGTCTTTAAATAAGATAATATAAGTAATTTTTTGTGGTATAATTTGAGGAAAAGAGGAAATTCAGAAACTTTTTCTTGACATTATCGGGGCTGTAATAGTTTAAACTCTGCTTAATTCAGAAAAGAATACATGGCTAATTAACACCTTAAAAAGTGTCGAGGTCCACTGGGCATCTGATAAGTACAAATCAAACAATAGTTTCATGCCACTTTTCATCTGTCAGATTGGGAAAAATTAAAGAGATAGATAATATCCAGGCTAACAGAGTTAAGAACAAGCTGTTGTTCACATTGCTGATGATAGGACTGTGAATTCCTGTGACACAGTAAAGTATGTATGTATAGGATATACTTCAGTATATGTTCCCACCTCAATGATAGTTGTTTTTAAGCGTGCATGTGTAAATTCATGTTTGGGAATGTTTTAAATAGGAAGGGTACGGGGAAGAGGAGACAGGATAGAAGCTTTTGCAGTGCTGCCGTGAGAGTTTGAAGAAGCTGAATCAAAGCGATTAGACAGAAGGGAGGAACTTGTTGAAGAGTAGGGCACTGTTGATTGACCAGACTGTTTGGAGATGTGTACTCAGCTCCATGTGGATTGTTTTAAGATTATCCAAAACTTTTCTCTCTCAAGCGTCCAAGTTACTCTGTCTCTGTGCCACAGCGAGACTTGATCGATGGGCACCATAGCTTCAGCATTGGGTGTGGCAGACATAAAAATAAGCCTTTTCTGTATGTGTGGTATCTGCAGCAAAGCCAAACCATTGCAGGCTTTTTTTTTTTTAATTTGTGAAGGAAGGAAAGTTAGAATTATCTTGTGAGAAAGAATGGCACAAGATTAATTTTCAATGATTGTCTCATTAAGGAGCTTTTTTTGTGTGTGTGTGTGGCACTGGGGATTGAACTCACGACCTTGCGCTTGCCATGCAGGCACTTAGGCCATTGAGCTAAATCCCCAGCCCTTATGTTTTTGAGACAGGGTCTCACTATGCCATTCAGGCTGGCCTTGGCTCACTTTGTAGCCCAGGCTGGTCTCGAACTCACAACTATCCTTAAGGAGCTTTTTTTAAGCAGTTAAAAAATTGAAAATAAAATCTGTATGGATTTTCATAGTTTCTGTTGGTTTTTTTTTTTGCTGCTGAGAATTGAACCTGTGGCCTTTACACTGAGGTATATCCTCACCTCTTTTTTATTGAGACAGAGTCTCACTCAGTTGCCCAGTATAGTTCATTTTTTAAATCATTCCTTTGCCTCCAGAAAGGTCATAGCTTCTCCTCTTTGAGAGTTTCTAGGAATACATTTTACCAGTAACCTGTGGGGCCAAGCAACTTGTGAGACCTTTTAAGAGGAGAGCAGTAGAAAGATTGGAAACCAGAATGTCTACATCCAGGACTTGAAACCCTTGTGGCTTTTGTGCAAGTTAGCTTTGCATCAGTACAGAGGAGAATCCATTTTTCTCCATCAATGCTCTGTGTCTGATTTTAGAAATTCAAATGACTATGGAGTTCCTGTGTTCCTGGCTATTTTACTGGTTTATTGAGAATAATTGAGAAAAATTTATCATATACTTGGGTTAGATATGGTGTTTCTAATAGCAAGTTAAGAAATTTCTTAGTTACAAAGGATTTCTGACAGTTGTTAAATATTAACAACTCGTGTCATTGTGCTCTAGGGCTAGAATGATGTTGTTGATCACATATACTCTTGTATTTTAAATTTTATGCCAGAATGTTTTGTACTGTAACATTATACTGGCTATTGTATGATCTCATTGATTATTATTTTCCTTTTAGGTACTTTTGGGCGTATTTTCCATGGGATTTTAGTGGATGAAAAAGATCCAAATAAAGAAAAGCATACATTTGTAAAAACGGTTAAAGGTAGGGTTTTTTTTTTTCCTATATTAGTTCTATACTTCCCTATTGTTGGCGCATACCAATGAAATTACGTCACAGTTTCTCAGTGTGTTCTGGACCTTATAAATTAATTCACGTTACTTTAGCTTGATGAGGCTAACTTTTGAAGAGATTTGGGTTGTCCTCATTAGGTATAAAAAAAAGAAGGCTTTATATTAAGATATTAAACAATTACTAGTTATTATCTCAACTTCCAATTAAATTGCATCCACTTGACTTCATTGTTGCTCTAATTAAAGGAAAAATCTTGTGTTAAAACTCTCTGAAGCTTGGGTGTGGTGGCACATGCCTGTAATCCCAGGACTCAGGTAGCTGAGGCAGGAGGACTGTCAGGAGTTCAAGGCCAGCCTAATTAAATAGTGTGATCCTATATCAAAAACAAACAAAATAATAATAATAATGAAAACAACAAAAAACAAAACTATTTGATACACGCTTTTCCCCCCTTTGAAGACATTGCCATTCGTTTTTCCCCTCACAGTGTTATAGTCTATAAAGAAAAAATTAAAATGACCCTCAAATCCACAGTACCTTAAGTAGATAGGCACTGCTACCTTTCATTCCTTGGCCCTTCTTTTCTCTTATACACAGTATGATGTTCCACAAAATGTGCATGTATGCATATATTTCGTGATTTACTTTTGCAGGTATAGTTGTAGCATGGTTGGAATTGCTGGCCTAAACAATATAGACATTTAAACTTTTAATGGAGTTTGTCACATTATTTGCTAAAAAGCACTGATTTGTATTTTCATGATCAAAATATCTGCTTTCACCTAAACTTTTACACTATTTTTTGAAATATGATGCCTGATTTTTTGTTTGTTGATTTATATAAATTACTCAACTAGAGATTCCCTATCGAAATACTACAATATTATTTGTATATGACTTTTTCCATAGTACTGATAAATTAGTAAGACTCTTAAAAATTTTTAGAATTTTAGTTACTTACAACAATATTTGAAGGCTTAAATAATTCTTAATTTTTTATTTATTAGAGCTTGTAGGAATTAAACCTAGGGCTTCATTTGTGCTAGGCAAGTCTCTCAGTGTCTGATACAGTTTGAGATGACAAGGTACCAATTTCTGAAAAGCAAAGTAGTACTTAAAAAGTCAGTTTTATGAGTAGTAGGTGATAATTTTAAGAGGTTTATAAAGTTAATAAGAACTGTGTTTCTAAATTTAATTAATGGACTATTTGGAAAGCATGAAAAGTTTATGTTGTTTCTAAAATGCTAGATTGTACCAGTTTAAAAGAACTTTGGAATTTAATTGCCCATAATTCAGCAGATTGCTTATTTTTAGGCTTCTACAAAAAATATACTCCCCCACACACAACCTTTGTCTTTGTAAACAAATGATTTAACTTACATCATTTAATATTTGTTTTATTCGCCTACCCTTTGACAGCTCCCAAAACAGTAAGCTTACCAACTAATTTTGAAGAACAGTTTACATATTTCCTTTTTGTAAATGTAAAATTTGAACCATGAACAGCTGTCTTTTGTTTTCCCTTTTTTAAGGAAATCTTTCCCCTTAATTCTGATATTTCTTCTAGGATTATTAAATATTCTATGGATGGCTTTGAACTGAGCTATTTCTAATTCGTTATGTATGAATCTTGAATTAACAAAAGAGGTTTCCATACAGAATTGGACTGATTTAAGATTGAAAGGGGAAGAAAAGGAAATAAAAATGATAAGAAAATACAATGTGAATACTGGAACTCTTTACAAGATAAAGTTTCTCCTTCCTTGTATACTTGAGTTATAGTTTCTTGGCCGTTTCTCTGCCTTACTGTTGTAATTCTAATGTTCTTTCTGAGCTGACGGAAATGAGAGAAAGCACAATAAGTCCTTAGCCAGCATATCGTCACTGTTTGCATGGAAATAGAGAGGAAGTGCACCAGAGCCCTGGCTCATAATTGTTAGAGATAACTCCATATGATTGTGTCTAAGATTTGTTCTTTCGGAATGTTATTTTTATGTTTTTTAATTGAACCTACTAGCACTGACTGAGTTCCTTTACAAATATATATGCTTTACTACTTGCATGATTTAGAAGTTCTTTGTAAAATGGAAAAGATAAAGTCTTTCAGAGAACCTTGATTTTTGCCTTTAGGTATAAGCAGGAAATTGGAGATTTACTCTTGAAAAATTTTTAAATTTTGTTCAGGCTTAACAGATATTTCAATATAAATTTCCAGAGATTGAAATTGGAAATCTGAATCTTACATAAATATTATGAAAATGAATTCCATGAAACAAATGAATCAGTTTGGGGTTATTGACTTTAAGTTCTTACTTTCTTTAATAGTTGGTAAATTTTTGCAATTTTAGAAGTAAGGCTTTTTCTTTATCATTTTGTGCTTCTTTGTAATTTTTTTTTTTTTTTTTTTTTTTTTTTTTTTTTTTTTTTTTTTTTTGTGGCACCAGGGGATCGAATGCTTGCCAGGCAGGCACTTAGGCCACTGAGCTAAATCCCCAGCCCTTGTCTTTTTGAGACAGCGTCTCACTATGCCATTCAGGCTGGCCTTGAGCTCACTTTGTAGCCCAGGCTGGTCTTGAACTCACAGTGATCCTCCTGTCTCAGCCTCCTGAGTGCTGGGACAGGCGTGAGCCACCACACCCGCCCGGCTCTTTGTAATTTTTTTATTGTAAATTATTTTCTAGTAACCTTTTGGATGTTGAGGATGGATCTTTTACTATTTAAAATTAAAAGACTAAGACTAGACTGGAAAAGAGAACCAGGAAAATCAGTTTTTCTTAATAGATACAATTTTTTTTTTAAGACTTCAAAAATTTCTTAGATCATCCAGTTCAGTTGAACCTTGCTTAGTAAAACATCCTTATCAAAATTAAGCTTGAAAAAAAGTATGTATAAAATAACATACCCTGAAATGAA
Organism: Cuniculus paca; assembly: GCA_004365215.1. Lineage (NCBI taxonomy): Eukaryota > Metazoa > Chordata > Mammalia > Rodentia > Cuniculidae > Cuniculus > Cuniculus paca. The sequence continues at coordinate 31,908 of RJWT010004074.1, forward strand.
CTTTTTGTTGTACTTAGATCTCGTTACTGGTTGAGGAAAAGGTAAACTTGTAACTGGGTGGGATTCGCCAACTATTACTAGTTTTCAGTGGTCAAAAGATCCTCCCAGCTCCCAATAGTAGTGACCATAATTTTATAAAAGATTATTTATGCAAAGATAATCAAAGGCATAATCTGCCACTTAAAAAATGATCCCAAATTTTAAGCAATTTTTAGACAACTAGAGTGTATTCCAGCAGACAGTGGTGGGAAGTATGAGGCTCCCTTTCCTAAAAAGTGGGTCAAATTCATGGCTTCGGTCTACCCATTTTGTATTCCTACAAGTTTTACATGAGAAAAGTTGTCTACAAAGGGTGCATAGATAACAAGTTATGGACAAGGGAATGAGGCGAGGAGTGAGATTCCAATAGATTTGAAGGCAGATGAAATTTGAGACTTCTTATCCTTGACAACTCCAACTTTTGAGAGTAGAGTTGAGTTGATTGTTGTTGGTTTGGCATTTTGCTGGGTGGGCTTGGAATATGTGGATCTTGCCTTTGCCAATCTTTTGAATTGTTTTCTCACAAGTATAATTATTATATTTACTGTTGACATAAATAGTAGTTCCTGGTTTCTTTAAAAGTGTTTTTAAGGATACATTACACTCAAGTTTGTGTTCAGTATTTAAAAGCTATTTTTTAAAATCGAAAATTGGTTTTCAGTTTTGTAATGTAATACACTACTCACTTAATGCAAATGGTTTTTCAAAGAGTAGAGAAATTCTGGGCTATTAAGATAGTGGTCCTTATAAAATGAAGAATCCTTGTGAATTTGTAACAGATACTTGATAGTTTTGTGTACTGATACTAAAGATATTGGTAACTGTATTATCCAGTTTTTGTTTCAGAAACATTGACATAAAATTCAGTTTTAGTTCTGTTTTGCTACTTTGGGCCAAAACCCATGAATTTAGAAACTAAAAATTAAATGCATTAACAGTATCTACTTTTAGCTAATATATTAATTTTCTACTGATTTTATATTAGCCATGTTTGTTTTTAACCATAGAGAGTTAAGAAGAAAACAATGAAAAATACCATATTCTCCAATCAGAACTCTTTTGTCATTTTTTATAGTCGTATGCTTGTAAGGTTAGAAAATGTAAATAGAAAGGTACAATATGTAAATTCTTCTGTCAATAAAAGTAACCACCATAAACAATTTCTTATGATACTCTCCACAAGTAAAGGAAAAAAATGTTTGCAAATATATTTTTTCAAGTAACCCTGTTTTTAAAACTTAACCGATCATACAAGTAGAAGTTTGTACCTGGGTTTTAAAATTTAATTTGTATCTTTTTAAAAGATCCTCCTGTCAGTACATGTAAACCTTTTTTTTTTTAATTTGTTTTTGTTGTTTTACAGTGCTAAGGGTCAAACCCAGGACCTTGACCTTGACCACACTAAGCAAGTTCCACCACTGAACTATAATTGAGCCCATGTGTACCTCAGTTTTAAAAAGGAACTGCAGAATATTCCAGTGTGCAAGTGTAATTAGGTTCTGTCAGTGTTACTTTAGCTGTTTTGAGTATTCCAGTGGAATTGATGGTGCAAAGTGTATATGCATTTTAAAGATTTGTTACATGTTGCTTCCCTACCTATCCAAAGTGCTATTGATGAGCCCTTTTCTATGTACTCTTGCCCATCTGCTACTTTAATTTGCATTTCTTTGCATAGGAGTAAAGCTGGGAATTATTTTGCAGTTTTGTTGGTTGTTTCTTGTCTCAGCAAAATATTTATATCCTCTACCTGTTTCTTTTCTTTCTTTTTTTGTTTCTTTTGTTTTTTGAGATGGTGTCCCACTACATAGTTCAGTCTGGCCTTGGACTCACTACATAACCCCCAGGCTCGCCTCAAACTCATGGCAGTTCTTCTTCCTCAGCCTCCCTAGTGCTGGGATTATACATGTGTGCCCCACTCCTGGCCTCATATATATATATTTTGGATGAGCTCTTTAAAGGGGGAAATGGAAATTAACCATTTGTATAACTTATGTGTTATACATATTTTTCCAATCTATCATTGCTTTCTCTACATTGTTGAATTTCTAACGTTTATATAAAAATTTCAGTGCAAGTTGAGCTATTTAGTTTGACTGTTACTACTATAATAATTTAGGCTGAATCTATTTAGATTTACTTGTAATTTGTAATGAGAATTTACCTTATAATCCTAGGTAGTAATCATTTGCTAAGATGACTTGTGTGGCCTGGCTATTCAGAGTGTTTTCTTTTCTGGACACAGATCATGCCTCCGAGATCCAGGTGACCATGATGCTGACAGAAAGCTGTAAGCTGCGAGGTCTTCACCACAGGTGAGAGCAGAACACCAGCACTCTAGGGTTAGCCTGGCAACATTCATACTGCGTTTTTATTTGCAGAACACTGCAATAAGTTCAAAAAAGTTTTTGGAATAGCTTGATTTTTTCTGAATGTAAAATGTATGCTTTACAAACAAAGTACAAAGAAGAGAATAGAGAACAAGTTTGTGAGATTGC